>QBDW01002265.1:0-13376 GCA_003261595.1 Maconellicoccus hirsutus
AAATCACGCCAGAAAGGTTTTCCTCCTAATTCGAACCCGCTGACTTCAAAAATCGCGTCGGCGAGCCGTTTTGGAGCCTCCAGCGCGATTTTCATTTTTCTCCAGGAACTCAAAATGTTCCGAAATGATTCGCCGATGCGACTTTCGGATTCAGCGGGTTCGAATTAGGGGGAAAACATTTTTGCGTGATTTAAAATTATTTTTCGGGTTTCTTTTTTTTAATTTCTTATTTTTAATCGAAATTTCGTTTTTCGAATTTCAAAAATTCGCCAAAAATCGAAAAGTCAACTTGGGTAGCTGAAATTTTGGTTTTGCGTGTTTTTTGACATGTTCTTTCCAAAAATCCAACTCGCCTCAAGTAGTTCCCTTGTAACCACTTTTTTTAAGGCGTCTTTTGCGAACATACAGTATGTATAATTGTAAAATATTCTCGAAATAAAAATGATAACATTTCGAACAGGAAGAGCGAAATTGCGACAACGCGACGGACGAGGGCAGAGCATTCAATCGAATTTTAATAATCACCTTATAGAAACAATTTTCACGTTTATTATTTTACCGTGAGCAATTTTCTTTTTTTCGCGCGCGTTCCCGTTTCCCAATTTTTTTTTCTATAATATATTTATAAACAGCGCTGGAGAAAGCAAAAGGAGAGGGAAACTTCAAACAATTCTTGAAAGACAATTCGAATTATAAACAGCATCAATTGAGCTCTTTTTTCTTTGCTTTTTGATGCGACATTAAAAAAGAAAATTTGTTTCGCGTTATACGAAGAAATGAAGGGGGAAAGGGTGGGGAAGAATTTCTGCGCCATCGGCACGACCGAAGCGACGAGCCTCTTTGTACAACGTTTCTGATTAGTGAAAAATACCTTAAACGTATAACGTAGTCGACTATTTGTACGGTTATTATTTTAGATTTTAGTTAATGGCGAAGAGACGGGTGAAGAAAAAGGAAACGAAAATATAAGCGAAATTTCAATATCAAACAAATTTCAAATATCGTCGTCTTTCTCGGGATATACTTAATATGTAAATGGTATGATAAAAAGGCCGGTCCAAATGTAAATATTCGATTGCGTCGCATTAATTTATATAGCTTTTTGTTTTTAATATTTACCCGCTTACGAAACGATTTGGCTTTTCTATACACCTGGTTTTGGGGAATTAGCATATTTTTTAAATTTGGCGGGTTCCCTTTCGGACGCTTTTACGGCGCGCAAAGACGCCGCTGGGAAAAAACGAGGTTAAATTAGAGGATACCTTTGACGGCGTCGTTCGTAAATTACGCCGCAAACTGCGTCAAATAGATTTACACGGTTTAATTGTTGTGCAAGTTGCATCGCGCTTTCAGCCATTATCGCGTAAAATATGTAAACATTTATTCGCGTTGTAATTAAATGAAGAATGCTTATAAAACAAGCAACCTCGAGCGGCGTTCGTGTGTTTTCGCGTCGTGTTTGGCGTAGGCGTTAAAAGCGTCGTAAATTTGTAGAAATTACAAGAGCTCGCTCGTCCGCGGTCGTATGTTGTACTGTCAATTTAGCCGACGAAATTTATTTAAAATTCGCTACATTGTTTACTCGCGCCATCGCGTCGTTAGCCAGATTTTTGAGCCTGGGCAAATTCTCGCGAGCTTTGTCGCCTTTTAAAAAATGTTAAGTAATTTTCGCTGAACAAAATTAACGTCGGAGTGTTTCATCGACCTAACGAAATTCAATTAACATCGTAGACAGGTTTTCCTGGTTCGGATGCTGCGACGTCGCCTTGTTCGATTTAGCGTTACGTAAAATCGCAGGGTTTTTCAAACGTTCGTAGCAATTTTTCATTAACATGATAAACGATGCGGTGAACGAGAGATATACGACGAAATATGTCGATTTGTCGAATTGCCTTTGCCTAGGCGACCTCGTCGCGTCGCAGAAAAGGAAAAATTTACATTTCTTTGTCACTCAATTCGTCCGCGTAACGATGCTAATCCAATTTAATACGTTCGTGAAATGTCAACTTTCCTTACACGAGACAACCATTTAACGTATACGCGAACTATACACGGAACGTTAACGAGGTAATCTGACGTTTAAAATTGAGAAATAGTTAACCGTGGAGTTTTCGTAGCGTCAGCTTTTTGTTCAAGTTTTTTTTCCCATAGTCAGTAAAACAAAGTTTCGAAACTGTTAATTAAAAGGCTCGATAAATCGGATCCCCGGTACGTAGTACGTACCGGCTTTCTATTTATAGACGTCTTGGATCCGTCGCGATTGGGGAATTTTTTTGAAACCATATTAATAACGAGAATGTCAAAGCGTTCCGACTTGGAGGCTTTATTCGATGTACTATACACTGTGTGTTATGAAAGATGTAAGAACCCTTCGACGCAGCCTGTAGGCAACATGTATTACATCTCTTATGCAGTTATTGCAATAGAAGTATCGGGGTTTCGAATAGGCAACTTATGTTACGCGTGTATTAAAAATTTTGCAAGTATTTGAAGCGAGGCTCAATAGATTGTTGATGAGGGTGGCGTGTTCTTCACATAAACTTGAAAAGACAAAAAAAAAGAAAAAATGAATAAAAAATGGAAGAGAATTTTCATAAGTGATATTAATTTTTTTAAATTAAGGAGTAATTACTTGCGTCAACAGTCGGTAAGTTTTATGGTAATTACCGTAATTCGGGTTTAGGTGATTTACTACGTAAAAATTGTATTTTTTCAAAAAACGCCGTCATTTGCTGACGAATTTCAATTGTAGATGCTCATAGAATCGCCTCGTAATTACGGTAATTACCTAATAATTATGGTAAGTTACCGAGTAATTACGTGAGCTGTTTTTTTTTTTACGGTAAATACATGTTTATCGGCCGCTAGTGACTATTTTATCGGAAGTTTCGCCGATTTCGCTCGATTTACGTACGTATACGTATAGTTTTGGCTACATGGACGAGTGTAAAATTGCTCGAACACGCTAATAAAAGATCACGAACGGTTCTTCCGCCCATCGACGTATTTTCGCGTAGGTATCGAAAACAAATCGAGCGTTATCACGGTCACCGATCCGACTACGGACGCTGGTAATTCGATATTATTTTGGTAAAAAAAAAAATTATAATATAAAGGGACGGAAACGAATCTGTAATAAATACGACGGTCGTCGAGTCGCGTTAACGTAACGGTATAATTTACGATCGTGTATGAAGGTGGAGAGAAAGAGAGTAATATTCGATAGCTCTCTCGAAATTCCCCGCAATTACGAGAGAGCTTTCGGTATTGACCTTAAATTTTGACCTTTTGTCTGTCATATCGTATATAAAGGGTGGTGATTCGGGGTGGTATAAAAATAGTAGTCGCGTATAATCGAAGAAAATAACACGTTAATGCGTTTATTGCGTAGACGTAAGTAGTAAGTACAAATGGGGTTGATTTGTGCGAAAAAAAATTATCGTTGAGGAGGATGTTGATGGCGACGACGACGACGACGAAGGTCTGAAAGTACAAAAGGCACGAGGTATTTTATCGAAAGAAGGTGGTCACCGGGCTTGCCTCGGTTGCGTAGCCGTGGCGTATACGTTGTAATAATGGAATTTCTTTATTACCTCCTATCAAGACGGTTCGAGTAATTTTTTTCTTTCGGGTATACGAAATTGCATAGTATTAACGCGAGCGGGATGAGGAAAGAGGGAACGTGTACTTTAGCGGTGTTACGCTTTTAGCGAAATTTTCCGAATTAGGTCTACTTCCGTTACGGTGTTACGACGCGAACGTTTTAAAGGGATTGTATTTCTTTTATGTCTGTAAGGTGATTTAAACGCGTAAGGATGCTGCGGCGGAACACGTTCTCCGGTTGAGCCTCCGTTCCATAGAGGAGGCGAGGGAATTACTCTGCAAGACGAAATGAGATTTCATTTTATGCGACGGTTGTAATTTTTTGATTTGAAATCCGGATATAGTTATAGGTAGACTTTTTGCGTTTCCGATAAACGAAATTGTCTTTTCGGCGAATTGATCGTGTCGTCGGGGAAAATGTCGTTAATTTTGTGCGCCTAGGTGAGGCGGGACGAGATGCGAAATAATTTCGTCGTTTGGATAACGTTGTACACGACTACACGTATCGACGTAGCATAATTTATTCGTTAAGATATTGTTTACAGTTTTTTTTCATTTTTAAATCATTCGTTAATCTTTTTTTTTTGTTTGTTTTGTTACACATACACGTATAGTGACGCTTTAACGCCGGTATGCGCTCGTCGAGGGATTAATCTGTCCTCGGTTAATGTGTATTTGGACGCTTATAAAACACCGTTACCTGTTCTAACTACGGATACGTCATGGCTCGGCGGGAAACATATTTTAATAAAAGGTAAGATTTTGCTTGCAAGCTGTAATAACCGCGCTGTAACGAGATAAATCACGAATACGTGTCTGAAATCGAAGCAGATATGATTTAAAAATTATGTCGTCTTGAAACTCGTTCAATTTTGAACGAAGGTGAAACTTGGAAACAACATTTTTATGAGCGTCTAAAGTTTTACAAAACGAGTCACTATTATATTATTTCGCCTGGTTTGAAATTGAACGAGTTATTATCGTTTGAAAATTTCTTAGTGATATAATTACTGAATTTTTGAAGCTAGGAAAATTTTGAAAATAACTTGACTTATTGAGTACTTGTGGAACTCCGCAAAATTAATTATCATCATACGTTCATACGTATTTTGCTCAAGTATGAAATTATCAGTTTGAAAATTTCCACGTCTTGTAACTTCTTTATTTTTCCACTTTGGAAAATTTTTTGGGTAACTGAACTTCTTTATTATTCGAATTTCTACCGAATTGGTTATTACTATTTTCAGCCTACCTTTGAAACTGAAGGGGCTACAGTCGTTCAGAAATTTCAGTCTTGTAACTTCTTCGTTTTTCGACTTGGGAAGAATTTTTAAATAATTCAACTTAGGTATTTATTATTTAAATCTCTACCAAGTTGGCTGTTATTATGTTTAGCCTACTTTCAAAACCGAAGAAGCTACAGTCGTTCAAAAATTTCAAACCCTCATAATTACTGAATTTCTGGAGCTAGGGAAAAAAACAAAAATAACTCATTTTATTGAGCTTTTAACGTTCTACAAAATTAGTCATTTTCATATTCCGTCTAAAGGCTATACGCAGGTAAGCAAGCTCATCACTTTATTAATTTTTTTCTCAAAATCTACCGATTTTTGGGTTATGGATCGTGTAACGTTTTTTGTTTGAAATAATCTTAAAATTATTACAAACAAAAAACGTTATACGATCCATAACCCAAAAATTGGTAGATTTTGTTAAAAAAAAAAATTTAAATGATGAGCTTAAGCACGCGTGTGGTAATCGGTACTTCTCACTATACAGCAGCGCCTCGTTTACACTTGCGCGCGACGTGGCGTAAGTGTAAACGAGGCGCTACCGCATAGTGGGAAGTATCGGCTAACGCACGCGCACGGTTTTTGCGATTTTTGACCACGACCCCGTGGAGGCAAAATTTTGAAAAAAATATTTGATATCTAGAGATCGAAAATACCTCTAAAAAGTGAGCTTTGAAAATTTTTCAGAGCGAGATAGATACCTAATAAAGAATAAATTAACTCGAAAACGCCCGTTTGGAGGGGAAAAATTGGAGGGGGGGTTGTTGATTTTTCCATGGAAGGCTCTCATAACGGTCTATTATGTAGCAAAATACCAATTAAATCTGTCAACTGTAATTTGAGGAAAAAATTCCTATCTGATTTTCGAAAAAAAATTATTTCTCGAAAACGGGGCGGTGGGCTGAAATTTTGGTCATGATCGTTTCTCGATGGTACCCATCTCCTACCCAAAAATCATCAAAATCTGAACCCGAGGGCAAATCACTTATGTTTACCTGCCTATAGCCTTTAAAATCAAAGCAGCTACTTACATAATAATCTAAAAATTTTCATTCATTTTAAGACTTGAACATTTTATAGCAAAAATTTCGACTACGTCATTGTTTGAGAACTCGATACAAAAAAATTCAAAAATTTCTATCAGCTTGTTATTTAACATAATTTTTAATTTTTGTCATCCGATCTCTTATTCATACCCCCCGGTCCAGAAAAAAATCACCCTAGGGTAGCGAAACGAATTTTTAATAAAAGTCGTTTATCTACCGAATGACTGTAGATTGAGCCAGCGATAAAATATTACGACACTGTGCACGATCATATAGCCGTACCAATGATACGAAAATTTCGCAGAAATTTTTATTTGTCGCTTACGAAGGTTTTATACGATTTAATATAATTTAATCTATTCGCTTAATCCTGGGTAAAAATAAAATCTCCATACGCTAATAAACTACGAACGTACTGTGTTCTCCTCGTCTGACCACAAGTACACAACTTTTACATTCGAACAGTGGCGGTTTTACGATAGCGACGAAAATTATCGCCATGTTTTGATGAGAAATAAAGAGAAAACAAAGCGACCCTGGCGAATCGTAAAATGTAATACCTCGTTTTTTCATAATCTAACGATTTCATTGGGTAAACGCGGTTGAATTGGTGTGAATTTTTTACGAGTGCAGTGGCCGCGCGAGTCGCCAGTACGAAACGTGTCGTAAAAATCGCGAAAATATTCGCGTAGTAGTGGATCAGGGTGATTGATGGAGGATCGCAGGGTGATAATACTCGACGGGGTGGATTATCGTCGATGTGTGAAATGTCGCGAGTTGTTTAAATTGGAAATAAGGAGAGGATTTTTATCGCGTGGAAGTGAGATTTTTTGGCGAGATTGTTTAAGTATAGGGTGTTTCAAAAGGTGTGATTTTTTTGCGATGTGTGACCTTGAGAGTTGAATTTTTTGGGGTCGTTGCGTCTTGTTGAGTACGTTGATCGAATTTTATGAGTACTTGTTGATGATGCTGATTACTTGATAATTTCTTATCGTCGGTGTTACCTTTTTTACACGTTTTCTTGATTTTTGGCTCAACCGTGTCTTGTCAACACGTGTTAATATTTTCGTATTTTTTGGCATTTTTTGTCCACTTAATTTTTTGGCACGTTGTTACTATTTCGATAGATTGAAAAAATATAGTATATAGGCTACGGTACATTTCGAAACACCCTATACTCATGTGCTACAAAATACGTTAAAATTTCCGCCCAATAGGTTACGGGATTACTCTACGGAGAAGTACATATATCGTAAAAGTAATTCTTCCACGTTTGGAATTTCCGTGCAACGATTCGCCATATACGATAACGAAATTAGAATCGTTGTTCGAGAGTTATAGATAGCGAGCTTTCGGTGCACAGACACATCATCGTACACGCTACGTTTCGACGTAAAGTTTACGAATTTATTTGCATTCGCAGGTGATGGTGCGCGATATTCAGCTGTTAAACAGTTGATAATGATCGCTGGTCTGGTATCATGTAAACAATACGGATATGTATACGTAATACGTATACGTGTTATGCCTGTATCGCGTTCATTTTGTGCATCGAAAATTTACCGTATTGAAGGAGACTTTTCCCGTTGTTTTTCGTGCGCGTTTTACGCTGCTACTGTTTCGGTGTATGTATTTTTTTTTTGTGTTTTCGTGCTTGTCGTTTTGGAATCGTGGCGCGTGATACGGTGGCGCGATTAAAAGCGAAATTAAGGGGTTATCTTTTGATCGATAAGTGTTGTAGGAAGATATCTCGATGCGATGAGATGACCATATCGACAGGTTTGAAGTTTGATTATCCTTTTTAGATATGTGGATGTTGGAGGAAACGAGAAAACGAAGATAGAAATTCTTCGGACGAACGAGATTAAGGTGTGAGAACATAATAATCGTATTTAGACACGTAACAAAGATCACTAAATTAATCCGTCGGTGAAATACGTACTAGAAAGAATCTTTAAATACCTCTCCCACCCCGAAACAACCCCTATCCAGGGTTGTTTTGATATGAAAAAAGAATCATTCTACGTGTCGTAATAAAGTAACCTTTCAAGTCGAGCGTATGTTACACGATTGAAAAATATACCTTTCGGTTGAATTAACAAACAGAATCCGCACATAACCTGGTATAATTATAATACAAAGGGAAATAGTAGAACCTGAGATCGTCGCGATGACGACGATTAACTCGCGAAAGAAATCATTCGAAGAGATGGCGAAAATACGCCTCGCCTTCACTTTTTCGAGAGTTCTGCGTACACCCAACACCCGAGTACGTTATTAAAAGCTCGGAGCTGTTTTGAATTTAAATTTATACATCGAATTTGAATATCTCGCGTATACCGTAATGACGCGGCTAGTCTTGAAGCGATGAATTTTAAATAGAAAATTTCACTAATCGGAAATTTTTTCGGTGCTTGAGACTGATAAGACGGAGCGTTCGTTGAGTTTTAATGAGCAAGACGTGATGTCGCGATGAATTTTTTATTTTTGCGAGGTTTTTTCTCGTGAATCGATGTAGCCGTGTGATCTAGCGGAGGGGGAAGGGGTACGAGAAAACGTGTTTTTTTTTGGTGTCTTGAAGAAAATAGGGGATCTGAGTATATTTTTGTAATTTTAATTTTTTTCCATTTTTTCAATTTCCGATTTTTTTTATATTTCGAATTTAATTAGCTGTTTATTTTTTAGAAGTTCGTTATTTTCGGTGATGTCGATATTTTCGTGATTTTTGAAATTTTTTACGTGGTTTCAACTTACTTGAATTTTTTTGAGTTACTTCGCGTATAAAAATCATATTTTTTGGCAATTTTTTAAATAATTTTTGAAGCTTTTTCAATCGTAATCGTTCTGTTAAGAATATTTTTCGTTTTTTCTGTACGTGGTTTTTAAATTACATTTTTTGTTTTATTATTTTAATTAATTTTCGTCAATTAAAAAAAGAATAGATCTTGAACTGAACTTTTTCCACTTGGAATTGAGAAAAACCGAAATCGACCTTAAATCAAAACATCAAATTGAAAGTATCGAAGCTTTGAAATTGAAATATCGATATCGAAATATCATAATCGAAATATTGGAATTGAAATATCTAAATTCATTTACCAAATCGAACCATCGAAAATGAAATATTATAATTAAAATATCAAAATCGAAATCGAAATGTCGAAGTCGAAGTATCAAAGTTGAATCATCAATTACGAAATGTAGAAATCAAAATATCGAGATAAAAGTCGAAATATCGAAGTTGAAGCATCAATATCGAAACATCGAAATGAAAATATCTGAATCGAAATATCTAAATTGACCCAACCGAAGTAACCAAACAAGTAAAAAATCGAAATCAAAACATTTCTAATTAAATTAGCGATGCTGGAATAATAAAACGGACTAATATCGAAATCGAACTAGCTAAACTACAAAATCGAAATATCGAAATTAAAGTATGGAAATTAATATGCAATCGAAGTATGTAGTTAAAATTGGAAAAAAATCACAACATCGAAAACGAAATTTTTTAAAATTCCCTTTTTCATATTGTCACTTATTATGTTCGCAATTCGCATTTGCATTCGTATTTTCCGCTTTTTTGCATTTCCCCGCCAGAAATATAAATCGAAATGTTTCGTCATTGAAATTGCAGCTTAATTTAGGAATTTTCGTAATTTCGACCACCACCTCAATTCATCAAAACGCTGTTTACCTTTTAATGAACTTGATTTAGGATTTAGATTTTTTAAAACGACTCGAAATAAATGTCCAAATCGAGAGAGACTTTTCCAATCTGGGATGTCAGTTGATTTGAAAATTATTTTCTACTCGTTCTGTATAATTGAACAAACCGATGAGGGCATTCGCTCGTCGATAATTTCCATTTCGCATCCTAATAACTTATTTTCGCCAAGACGATAAATTACGAAATTCTCGAGCAAATACCGCGGCCATGATGAAATATTTTCCGTTTCGTGTAACAATTTCGAAGAATTCAAAATACGTACTCGTAGGAACGAAAAAACGCAAAAATAGAAGCGAAAGAACGATCGGAAAATATGGAAAATGCGGCGTTAACGACGTCGACGCCTCTCGTTCGTTGCAACCGCGTCGAAGATAATCTAAATTCGTATGTATAGAATTTAATATTCGAGCAAATATTTACGAAAAATAAGAGAACTCGAGTGGTTGCTGGTTGAGTGTGGGGTGTATGCGGCTCGTCTCGTTGCGGCGTCACTCAGTTTAAGTTATGTCGATGAAATGATGCCTGAGGCGGTTGAGGAACCTGCGAAGAAAGCGTGTTAAAATTGGTTGCTGGAATGTTAGATGTAAATACGTAATTTTTTATAAGTTGATATACTCGTAAGTATTGATTTTTGCGGGCGTTCCATACGACATAAGGGTGCTGTCGCGCGACGTCCAATTGACATTATCGGCAAATAAATTTCACGTTGTTTTTTACCTCGCACGTGAGTACTAGATACGGTTAATTTTTCTCTTGCCGAAAGAAGGCTACGAAAAGGTGAAGGTACGTGTACGTGACGCGGACGCAGGCATCGTGCTAAATGTATCGAGTCCTTATAAAAAAGGAGCCGTAAGAATACAACAGGCTTCGGCGGGTAGAAATGGCAAACACGTAGGAAAAATGTCTTTGGCGCGCGTAAAAAATAACGAAAAACGATAAACCGTTCAACCGATTGCATTCGAAGCCATTATTCGTAATCATTCAAAGGAAATCGAGATTCGATTTCGGCTACGGTACTCTTTAATCTTGTGCAATGTCGTTGATTGTGTATTCCTCCTTGTCCTTTCTACGTTTCCTTTTTATTTATTTACTTTGTTATATCCTCCCGTCATGATGCGATTGTTTGTGCATAAATCGCGTATATGAAATGGATTCCGTCGTGTTTTTTGCATTATTCTCGATGGTGCGGATTTTTTGGGGTTTACAAGATGACGTTTTGTATTGATAATTCTTTATTTTATTCGAAATTTTTTGTTTCAGGAAAAGACGGGACCAGTAAGTCTTCTATCAAGTCCACCAATTCTTGTCCGTTGAGGCGTAAATCGGGAGTAAGTATCTATCTTATTGTCGTAAAAAGTCTAGCTCATTAAATATGGTAAATCGACCCTTAATTTGGATAGATTCGATGGCATAAATCGATAAAGACGTGTAAACAATTTTTAGGAGCTTGGACACAGTCATGTATTAATACCCCCTAAAAATCAATTTTAGTCGCTATAATTTTTTTTTGGTAAAATATTACTTAACGTGCTCGAGAAGTTAATTAAAAGAAAAAATTTCATTCGCGATGTATTGAAAAAATCGATATTTTTCGCGGAAAAAAATGTTGAGGAGTCGCGAACGAACGCCCGTCATATTGATACCGGCCACCGCGTACTAGCGGGAGATGTACGTTTACGCGTCGTAATCGCGTTAGCTCGAAAAAGCGGACATTCGTGTTCGTACCAGGGGATGCGCTTGTGGCGCGTCAGCGTATATCTCCCGCTACTACGCGGCGGCCGGTATCGACATGACGAGCGTTTGTTCCCGGCTCCTCGGAATTTTTTTTCGCGAAAAGTATCGATTTTTTTCGGTGTATTGCATGTGAAGTTTTTTCTTCTAAATTAGTTTCTTAAACACGTTAAAAAATTATTTGAAGGAAAAAATATATTATCCGTTTTTCTTTTTCCTTATTTCGCAGGTCTATTTTTGCGTATAAATTCCTGTACTTACGTAAAATTATATCTACGTTTATACGGCGGATATGTCTATTTATAGTATGGAATTTCAGATGCGAATTTCGAGGCCAGAGTAACCCTGCGAAATGAGTTTTTTGGTTTGGTTTAATTTCCTTGTTATTTTTTCGTATTCCTCGCGGACATTAGGTGAGATCCAGGGTTAGTATTGAATTTACGGAAAATCGTAGGCGTGCCTCTCGGTTTTCGTATTTATCCCATTCTTCGTATCTGGTTTCGTTTGGAATATTTCGCGTAAAATTTACTCGTCATCGGTGATTGCGAAAACGATACAAAAGGGAAAAGAGAACGAAAAATAAAGTTATTCGAATTCGACTAAATATACGAGAGTACGAAAGTTTATCCTCGTAGGGGATCGACGCAGTAGATGGTGTAGAAAAACACGTTTTTTTACTCCGCGTCTATACGCGAGTACTTATTTGGGGAAAAATGGATTTTTTTCTCGTTCGCGAAATAATTGGAATAAGGTACTCGAATTAAAGATATTTACGAAAGAGGGAACGAGCGAGAGGTGCGTTTAATGGAAAAAGGTGATTTACTCTAAACCGAGATTTTTCCGCGGCGCTTTTCGGTCTATTTATTTTTTACGCCAGAAATATACGAACATCGGGGGATTGGAAATAATTTGCTGTTTGGAGGTTGGCTGGTTGCAACGGTGGCGCTATAAATGATGCAAAAAAAAGGTGAATGAGGTGACTTCTGGCGTAATTTTTCTGTTCATTGGGTTCCTTATTGGCGAAGTTTTCGGTGCACGTGTTCATTGGCTGTTAAAACAGGCATCTCTCGCTCGTTGACGTTGTTATTCGCATATGTGCCGAAAAGGTCGACTAAAAAGGGAGGGTAAAATATGCGGTGTTTTTTCTCCGCGCCAACAAGAACGAAACTTGGAAGAAAATTTGTAATTTAATGTCACTAACCGAGAGGTATTCTTTCACGAAGGCGAAAAAAAGCTGCGAAATAAAAAGGAAAACGTCATCGGAGTTGAGAATGCGAAAAGCGTCTTCAATTTAGAAACATTTCTCATTTTATGTCGCTCGATTTAACCAGCTACACGGAGAAAAACCCGCGAGAGTGATACGATAATCGCGGAAATGGTGTTTTTTTGGAGGGTTCGTGCGGAAAAAAAAGTATTTTTACGACGAATTCCATGCTAATATGGTGACGTAGCGTGTGTGTTAGGGAAATGTATTTCTGAAAATGTGACACTGATTAACGCGTCTTGGTTCAGAAGCAAACTTGCTGAGAAGTTTGTTTTTCGGTAGTTTACAATTGAATTTAGACGCATCGGATTTCTCTGGAGTGGCGTTTCGATAGAAAAAAAAAAGATGAATTGTATGCCGAAGGATGTTTTAAAAAAGGAAAAAAGAAAAAGTAGTTGTTTTTCAAAGCTAAATAATATACTAAGAGGGGGAGGGGTTGAAATACATGCCAAACATAGTTTTTATGAAGCTCGAGAAAGTTTTGATTTTTTAGAAATTCTTAAAAGGTGTTTGCGATTTAAAAAAACAGTTTGACCGAAATTCGAGTAAATGAGTAATTTGTTGAATTTCGCGTTTCAGAGCTACCACAGCCGCAGCAGCAGATTTTTCAGCGTGAGTTCAGACGAATCCTGCAACGTCGATGGCTCCGAAAAATCGACATCTTCGCATAAACCGTCGAAGCAACGATGGTCGAACCTTTTCGGCAATAA
>QBDW01002266.1:0-21137 GCA_003261595.1 Maconellicoccus hirsutus
CGAGTAGTAATTGGCGCCGGATGCGGAACGGATGAGCTAAATGTTCCGGGTGGATCTCGACGACAAGATTGTGGGATTTGAAGAATTGGAATTTTTTTTGAAGATTTCGTCGTGTCGGGATGACGAGTTTGTCGCATCGATGATTCTGTATTCATCAAAGATGTATTTTATCTGAGATCAAAGACTTCCTGAACCCAAGTCGCTGCGTGTATTAATATGAATGGAGAATTACTCCAACGTGAACTAGAAACCAATTAATATGCCTCAGATGTCAATCTTATCTATGCATTTGTCACGACTTCAGTAGCCAAGGAACCGAATCAAAGAATATTTCATAAGAGACGAAGACATCCTGAAAATATGACCAACAACAGACACAGATTGATTTGTCGACGAGCGGAATTCCGATTACTGAGATATCAAGATTATCAAAAAAGTATTTTTTCATTTTCGAAAGAAAATTAATTCGGTGAAAGATTCCGGAAGAAGGTTACTGATATGTCTAGCCCTTCCGGAGGTTCTGCAACGATGATTCTGCAGACGAATCTACCGTTATGGTCTATTGTTAATGAGTCAACGACGATGACAGTGTGGAGGTTCGATATATACGCGTTGCAAGAAATTGGAACATCTTTCCGTTACGGAATTATTTTCCCCGTTTTTTTTTCAACAAAATTTATAGAGAATTTTAATTGGGATATTTTTTTGTGAAACTGCGTAATTATTTCTTGAAAGTGATACGATTTTTATTTGAAAAATCAAATTTACTTTTTTTTTTTAAATAGAATGCCGTATTTTAATTCTCTTGTTTACCTGCACTGTTCACAATTTTTTCTCTTTTTTCTTTTTCACTCGAAAACATTTTTTTTTTTTTCAGAAATACGATTGCCACTTTTGTTCTTTTGCAAATCGTAGAAATTTACAAATGAAAATAGAACAAAAAAAAATGAGAAAAATCGGTAAAATTAAAAATCAGTTTCATCATCATCATCGTCGATCGCGTCATCATTCTATGCATGCGATTGGTGACGTCATTAATCAACTTGAATCGGACGGTTTGGGTGTTTTATGAATTTTAACTTGGAAAATTCAGCTGTCTCTCATGTGTTTGTATTTTTAATTATTCGTTCAAATTTATGTTACAGTAATTTCTACATTTGAAATAAAATGGCGTAAATGACGTCATTGATTTAGCTTAGCCTGACGACATAATTTGAATACGAAGTTGTATTTGTGAAATAAAGTAGGAGGTTCGTTCTTTGGCCCAAAAAAAAAGCTTTTTTTGGTTTAAATGATAATTTATTGGAATAAATCGCGTACCGACTGCAAAGCACATGGCGTCGATGACGTCATACGAACAATCGCTGATCAAATGAGTATCACAAAAAAATTTTGAATCTCGTCTTTACCAAAGAATTGGTTCCTTGTTATGTAAATCCTCCTCCTTCCTCCCACTTGTATACCCTGAATATAACATTATGTAGGTAATAGGTGCAAATATCTATTAAGTTTAGTAGACTATATTTGAAATTGCTCCGAATAGATAACATCGCTGAAACGTTTTGTAGTCCAAAAGTTCAAATATTTATAATCATCTGTCGAAAATTAAGCCAATGTGAGACAATGGGCGATGAAATTAGCGGCGTAACCGAAATTAATTATTTTTTATCGAAAATACCGTTTCAAAGGGCTTATTTAAACTCGATAAATTATCGTGATCTCTTCTTGGCGATATCAAAAGGCGGAATATTTATTTACGAAAAATAAACAAGCTGAAAAAGTCTTCGCTGCGTGGATTTCGTACTCGGTAAAATTTCCATTTAATATATTTTATCGTTGAGTAAATAATCCGCGTTTTCTTCTCCGATACGAAAAAAAATCCCGAGTTCGATTCGGCGGTAATTTTTTCCATATTGATTGTAAATATGACGTTGTCGTGGTTGCTTTTTATATAGTACGTTCCATGTACACGAGGCTATAATACGCGTTTATTCTAGCGTATAAATCAGTTCCACAGGTCCGCGTTTATATTTGTAGCATTTACAATGGTTTCGTTTAAAGCCTCCATCTCGACGTACTCGAAAGGCCACTTACGAAGTTTGAAACTCATCAAGCTCGAGGGTGAGGCTTATTCATAAAAAAAACTCCATTTCATCGATTACATTATTGTTTTTCACGAACGCACACATTGTTGAGATATTTCGCCAAGCTTTTCTTTATCGTTCGCGCTAGAACGTACTTGAATTTTCATTGCCACAATAACAAATGGCGAACTTTTTATCTCATCGCAAACGGCCGAGCGTACAACAAACAAAGTAAAAGGCAACACTGTGTAACTGGTGCTCGTTTTGTTTCCACGTCGTCGTTGGCTAAATAATTGAGAGAATATTGTTCGAAGGTTTGACTCGTAACGAAAACGTCATTTATTGAGACCGCTTTTTGAAATTATCAATTTTCTGCTCGTTTCGAGTTGTCGCGCTTAATTTAACGTGTTAAAAATTGAAGATTATGGATTTGAGATGTATGAAATTGGAAAATAAGACGAGACGAAGAGGTAACGGAAATGGAGGGTTTTTCGAATTTACCTAGAAGATTTGGATTTCGCGATAACATTTGGTAATTACATACGAATGATTTGGAAACATCGATGATTTATTTTTTCACCGTAAGCGACGAAACATCGCGTGTTATTGCAATTACACCGAGTGTCAGTTATAAAATATTGAATATCGTCGAATATGTTTTTAATGGCGATTCACTGTTTGGGTGGTTACTGGTTACCACGTATGTGCTTTTTGCCTTTGTCCACCAACCAATATGACAGTTTACATTTTGATAGTATTACCAGCGTGTTTACCAATTTAATGAGTATTTTTCACCTTAACGAGACTTTAGTTACATGCGATTGCGACCAAAAAATAGCCAGTGTATTTATCGATTTTGAATGTTTTGTAAAAAATCGAAATTACAAATTCCTCAATTTCTATAATTTTTCCACGTGTCAACATAGTTGTAATTTCTTTTGTTGTTTTTTTCTGTCGATTTTTGGCATTTTTTGATGAAAAATCACCGTTTGCGGATTTATTTCTTTCGAAAATACATTCAATCTGGAAAGTAGTGGTGGTACTTTGCAAACCATACGTGAAAATTTAATGCATCGTACCAAGAACACGAAGGAAGATTTTGGAAGGGTTTCGCTCGAATTTCGGAATGTTGATTAAATATGGAAAGCGCGTTATAGTTCTCTCTGATCAATTGCTCTTTAAAAGCGTGCTGCTTGAGGTTTCGCGCGGGGGTTCTTTATATATGTGAAGTTGGTATTTTGCGATGTAAAACGTTGAGCGGTTTTGTTGAGGTTTTGGGAATTTGCGAATATTTTTCGGTGGGGTAAGATGGAAATGAAGAGGTTTTGTGAGATGTTCGCATAGGAAGAATAGAGGCTATGGAAAACCTATGTTTAAGGTGAAATTAAAAGCTTATTTTTGTTTTGATTTTAAGTAATTAAATCGTGCTACGGAGGAGTTCAACTTGCATAGAATATGACGTCACTTGAGCGGCTTTACTAATTAAGAAAGTTGAGTTAAGAAATTAAAAATTTTCTATCATAAAAGAAACGTTACTTGAGCGGCTTTAAAGAAGTCGAAGTGAGATTTACATGTTTTTAATTGTCGTTATTAAAGAAACGTCGAAGGCGTAACTTCTAGAGTTTCCTTTTATCATTTTCTTTACCTAATTAATTAAATATGACATATTTTGTACATTTCTTTGTTTCGAAAAGTGTGTGAATTTTTGAGTAGGTTTCAAGAAAACTATTTCGATGAGAGCTAAACCAAAAATGACAGAGGTTTGCGAAAATTTCTCAAAAAAAATTACCAATATGTAGTACTTGTTGAAATATACGTTCAAGAGTGTACGCAAGAATTCGAAATTGTACCAGTTCTTTACTTTTGCAGTCTTCCAATTGAACACGAAGCTCAAGAATCGTTGAAAATACTTCGGTTATGGTCGTTATATTCTTTTTTGTACTTGTAAAAAAATTGGAATCTTTCTGGACGAAATGGTCATGTTTAGCTTTAAGGGAGGACTTGGAGGAATAGAGGGGAAGGGAAAAAAATTTTACCTCGAAATTTTATTCCATATTTTGGATTTTTGAGGTTATTTTTTGCGCCATGAAAATAATTTTAGTCAATTTCATCTCCCATCATATTGCCTAGTTAAAAACCTCTGTTGTAAAATTTCACATGTACGAGATTTTGTACAAATTATACAGAAGTGGGCAAAATTGAAGAAAAATTGTGCTGACCTGGATTTTTATGGGTAACAATTTATGTATCGAACAGAATCTAAATATTATTATTTTTTTTTATTTGATATTTAACGTCACAAGGTTATATAACATAAAGTGACTTAGAATATTTTTTTTTAATTGCAAATTGTTATTTAAAAATTAAATTAGATTATCAAAGTTAATATTATATATAAAATTAATAAGATTCAAGTGAAAATTTTTTGAAAAAAGATCATTATTGTTAATTTTGAAAAAATTACGCCAAAAGGTGAATTTAGTACAAACAAAAATAATATGATTACTGGTCATAAAACAATTACAATTTGGACCTACAGGGCGAGAATCTAAGTATTTTGTCTAGGGAGATCAAACTTTATTTATCAAAAACTGATTGATATTTTTTATACGATTTTGTAAATTTTGAAATATTGAAATGAAGTTTTTATAATTTGAAGGATTTTTTTATTTAAATTTTTTGTATAATTATTTTGATTGGGAGGCACTTTGTGAACGAAGGATTGAACGTGCGTAAGAATTTTCGGAACAAAAATTATTAAAAATAAATTAAATCACGTGTTGTTTTTACACATTTTCATTATCTTTTTGAATTTTCGAGTTTTTCTGGAAAATTTGTTTTCATTTCGGTTTAGTACCTTGAAAATGTCCCAATTTAATGTTGTTTTTGGCGAGAAAATCAAAGTTATTGGAAAATTCTCTGAAAAAATTATTGACTATGGTTAAGGACACGTTTTTTATTTGATATTTTTTTCGTTTTTTTTTTTAATTTCAAATTTTTGTAGATTTTATTTAGGGGGGAGGCTTTAAGGAAATGAAACTTTTTTTTAGTGGATAATGCTGATTAGCATTGTTTAGGAAAACCCCTGTTTCTCCTGTTCTGGCTGTTTAATTATTTATTTCGATTTTCTGTAATTTTAACGACATTTCGAACTATCGTGAAATATTAATGTACGATTCGAGGTTATTCTGAATTTTTGTTTACTTTTCAATGGTGTCTGAAGAATGGAGGTGATTTTAAAATATCGAAACACATTTTTAAGATAGCTCCAGGATTAAAAGCTCTATCCTTGGTCAAAGCATGTTGTTTTTTTTTTCGTTGTACGATTTTAATGCTGGTCATGGAGCCAAGGTTTTTGTTCTACGCCCACTTAGTATTGAAAAAAATTAGCCCCAGGGTCGTGATACAGATTGTGCTACGATGAATGGTGGACGATTTTCGACTGTCGTCAAACGTCAGTTATCTGAATATACGCGATGTAGTGCCCCTGTGTTTACTTTCATTATCTCTTTTCTTTATTCAAGTGTAACCTCGTTCGTTTCATGATTTTCATGTTTCGTAATTTCTCTAAGAATTTTTAAATAGGCAAAAAATATTCAATTCGTTGATTTTTTAAAGTTTATCGGTTTCAAGTCGAAAAAGCTCCTCGTGTAAAAAATTTACTCAGCTTGGATGGTATTTCGATGTAACCTTAGATATCATCCATCTTTTTCCGACACCTCGTATATGCACGATAGCTGCTCATTTGATGGGTGTACTTATCGATACCACGTATAAAATAAATCTTACCCTTAAGACCTGAAGCCTATTCGACACGGTTGTTTATGAATCGTCGGCGAAATTGGCCTGTTTGCAAGCACAAAGCAATACGCGAACGATGAGCGGTTTTGTAATCAATTTACATAAACGGTGGCACGATAAAGCTCGCTATACAAAAATAATACCTTCGAATACCTCAAAGTAAAATGCCAACAATTGTGCGTTAAAGCTCAAAACCCCTTTTATGTTGTTTGATGCGGCTATGCCGCGTTGAAAGTTCCAAAGAGCGGGGTGAGGAGACCGCGAGCGTGATAAAGAAAACCATAAGTTGAGCAAATACGCCAATAATCGACTGATAAATGAATTAGGTCGTGGGAAAAGTTTTTTTTCCGAGGCCAATAAAAACCTCGTATCGTAATCTAAATCTTTTTTTAATGTATCCTTCTCCCGTCGAAAACGAGAATTTCACAGATGTAATTTTCTTCCTGGGCGTTTCCCGTTGTTCGTCTTGTGTCGGCGGAGATGGTGCAAAATTATTTCCACCGCCTTCTTTTTGGGTACTCGGATGCAGCATATTTATGTTGTATTCGAATCGCGTTAAGGGTTTGGTAACGATGAGAAAATTCGCATTACGAAGCGAAGTCCAAAATGTGGTTCGGAAATACAAATCAGCCTCGAAGCGGTTTTTGGTGCGGGAAAAATTCTACAATTTTCGTTAAAATTAATTTCTCTGGTAGTTGAGAAGTCCACATGGAAGAGTTTTGGAACCCCTTTTCGATTTGACAGGTCATGTTTTTTTTTTGAAGAGAGAGAGACTGCTTGAGCTAATTTTCAGAGCGGTTTTCTCGCCAGCGTTGAATTTTACGTTAATAATGTTTATATGATAATTTGTTGGAAATTTAATGAGGAATATTTTTAGTTATTATCAATTTTGACATTTTCTCATGTCTTGGCTATGGCACACAAAATTGAAAATCGTCACGAAAGCGTTACAAAAAAGGGTCACATGGTTGTCACGCGTCATGCTCAAGAGTGATGATCGTAATATTTTCATGTCGTGATAACACGTCATAGATGACAAGTTATTGTTATGGTGACGTATCATGGTCATGAGTGACATACGATGACGTAAGCCGTTGTCATGACGACGTGTCATGCTCACGAGTGATTCGTGATATTTTCATGTTATCATTTCGTAGATGACAGGTCATGTTATGGTGACATATCACGATCATGAATGACATACTATACGGAATTTATCAATCGCTAGTCGAACTTCACATCTTCGCATACTTCAGAAAGCTCTCCCAAGTCTAAAAACCTACAACGCAATTCGTTGAAAGTAACGTCGGATGATTTTGAAAATTCGCTAAATTAGGTCGTCTCCATTCAAGGTCCCCCGCGTGAGCTGGAGTTCTTCGTGAAAATTGAAGAATTAGCGCAGTTAGTAAAATTAAAAAAGGGAGGAATACCGAGTCGCGGTGGTATTGTTCTCCGGGCGTTTTTTTTTCGCTACATTTTGCGTTTCTTTTCATTAGCCCGAGTGTAGCGAAATTTGTAGAAGATGTTTTGCGCCGAAGGTACCGTGTATATACAAAGGATGTGTTAAAATTCGAGCCTTTTGTTTGCTCGAGCGTGCGCCTTATAAAAACAACACATACTATTAAGGACAAGGTGAAAAAATATACCGAAATTGCGCCGCCTTTCATCGTCGCTTCTTTGCTTAAGAAGAATTTGATCGACAGAGCGGTATAATTTCGTAGGAAAACACTCGTTTTATAGTTTCCTCTTTTGTTTCCCCTTTGCAACAGAAACAATCTGAGATAGAAAAATGACTTACAATACGTTTACAAGCACGTTTACATTTTCAAATGAAAGGAATCCATCATTTGTACACGTGTAATGTTGTACGTGCATTTGTTTACGTCATTGGAAAGTATTCAAATTTAGGCCCGAAATCGTCTCAGTATCTGTGAAAAAAAACGTACCTATTTAATTCGCTTTTATACCCGAATAAGAATCTGTTAGCTTTTTTGTAAAGCTTTGCGTAAGATTCGGCGAAAAAATACCTTTGTTGTTGGAATTGAAATCAAAACGTTGAAAATATCTTTCGAGCGAAATAATTCCTTTAGTGTTTTTAGCTTTTTGCTGTATATACAAGTAAAGCACATCGTAAGGTTTTCTCTGCAACTCCTGATGATTATAAACGAATCCTATTTTCATTTGGGAACCTAACAGCAACGAATTTATCGTCGAAAGTCGTCCGAGACGTGGAAAATTTCAAACGAGTTCCGTATCAATTTTCGTCGTTCGTTTTTCCTTTACCTGGCTTAATTGGCGATGGTGATTGAAACGAGCGAAATTACGATTGACCGGAAATTCGTAGAGGATTGGAGCGATACGAGCGAAAACGAATATTTTGTTGCGTTGGTCGAAATTCCACCGAATTACTTTTCGATTTAACCCGGCGGAAAAAAATTTCCCGGAGGATCGCGTAGATGAGGCGATTTACACGATGAAAGTGAAATAAATACGGCGATATGGTTGCCCTTTGTGGAGACCAATTTATCAGGCCTTTTTGGCGTGATTTATGGGGTTTTAATTTTTTTTAGCGAGGTAGTGAAATTTCCATTGGAGCTATTGATCATGGAAATTTTTTGGAAATTCGCTTTTACCAAATTTTTCGTATTTATGATGCCCATTTATGATTTATAGTCCAGTCAATCTAGCCCGAGAATTGCCTCGAGCTTGCAAAACGATAAGATAAGCTTCACTCCGGAACAAATGTCATGTTTGCTAGTTCCCTTTTTTGTGGATCTCAGCCCCCCAAAATCGGTTTTTCACTTATATCTTAGTAAAAACTGGTTTTATTAAAAAAATAGCTTAGTTCAAAATTGAAACCCACTAAATTCTCTACAAAATGCATACATCAAGAGTTGATGTAGCTGGCTTAGATTCCGAGCTACGTGCGATTGAAAAAGGAGCATTTTTCGTGAATTTTTGACAAAATTCGCATAAATTTAGTTTTTTACCTGTAACTATGGAAAAAAATGGTTTTTCGTGAAAATGTATAATAACTGAAATGAAAGATGACCAAATTCTCTACAAATTCCATTATAAAGAAGTTAGATTGCTTTCTTAGTTTCAGAGCTGTGACGTCGCAAAGAAGAGGGGTTTTGGTTATTTTTTAGTCTAGCTTTGTAGATACAGTATTTGTAGAGGATTTAGTAGGCATCAACCTCGAACTAAGCTATTTTTTTTCATAGAATCATTTTTTGCTACACTAGAGCCGAAAAACTGTACCCTACACAATTAGGCTAAAAAGTCATCTATTCACGAAAAATGCTCCTTTTTCAATCGCACGTAGCTCGGAATCTAAGCCAGCTACATCAACTCTTAATGTATGCATTTTGTAGAGAATTTAGTGGGTTTCAATTTTGAACTAAGCTATTTTTGTAATAAAACCAGTTTTCACTAAGATATAAGCGAAAAACCGATTTTGGGGGGCTTAGATCCACAAAAAAGGGAACTTGCAAACATGACATTTGTTCCGAGTGAAGTATGTTGTAAAAGGTATCGAATACTGGGTATGTACCCAAATTCAGCTTATCTTCTCGTTTTGCAAGCTCAAATGCTAGATTGACTGGACTATTATTTTAGAATTGGTTATTTCTTTTAGTGCATTTTACTCGGAGAGGGGAAGAAGGGTGAATTGGGGTTCATTCTAAAGTACTTGATTGGGATTTTAGTCGAGCATTTTTTTTGTTTCGTAATATTTTCAGTGTTTTTTGAATTTTTAAAATTTTTTCGGAAAACCTATGTTCAGTGTTGGCATCTCTTAATTTAAAATATCCCTTATCAGGCATTTCATGGGTTAAAGGTCAGTTTTACTGGGAAATAGTTTGAATAAATGTTGTTGGGATTTTGACGGAGCTCGTATTTGGTATTAATATTTTTGCCGTATCTTCTCAAATTTTTGGAATTTTTTGGAATGTCTTATTGAACAAAATATTTTGATATTACGTCAATGAATGGAATCTTTTGATATTTCTTATTTAGAAAAAAATTGTATTCCCCCGAACTCGTAATTTTTTCGATACCGAAAATTATCCAATTAGAAGTATCAGTGCGCAGACGACGAATGGTGGAGATTTCACCAGCACATTGAACCTCAGCTTCGACGGCCGGATAAATTTTAATATAAATTAACCTCGAACAAGATTATGGTACAGACGACGGTATCCTCGAGGGTGTACGATTTGTAGGGTCGTCGTTTGTTTCGAACTCATCGGAGACTCGTTAAAATAGCCCAGAATTAGTAATGTCCGCGAGAAATGGTAGCTTTCGAGTAGGTAAATTAAAAAACTCGAAGCTTCGACGCAACAAGCGACGGTAAAAGATTACCTCGGCGGCGGCGGCGGCGACGGCGACAAGTAAATGAAAAAGCGACATAGACGTGATTGAACGAGTATACGACGATTATACAGAAACCTTAAGTAATTTCGAAAGGACTGCGCTTGGAAACAGATTGCTTTATTTGATTACACCTCGAGTGTAACTTTTAGGCGCCATCTTTTCACATTGAATGAAAATTACTGTTGGTTGATTTATAATATATGTTGCGTAATGTAAATACGAAAAATAACTTGGTCGTAATATATACGCAAGTTTAGATACGAAATCTATACGAGTATAACGCGTATATATGTTTACGCTTGTAAATTTTTACACAATTTTTAGATGTAGGATTTGGTATTTTTTCGTCGAGGATTTTCCTCGGCGAAGGGTGTTGGGCGGTGTGTTTGCCATCTCAAATAACGATACATTTCGCGAAGAAAATTGTTATTACCGAAGTTGTAGAAAATAATATTCGGTGTAAGAATTTTTCCATTCGAATCGCTGCGTTAAAGCGGAGAGGTGGCGAGAATCGCTAATACCTCTTTTTAAGGCTTTATCCGAGCAGGATATTTTTTAGCCGACTTAACGACGCGCTTTTATGGTTAAGCCGAGCTTTAGATAAGATGATAAATTGACTTTTAATTTTTTTGCACCATTTTGCGTACGATTTCGTTAAAATGGCCGAATTAGCAATCGCGTCGAGCGTTCGGTGCGATTTGTTTGTGAAATTTAATCAACTCGATATTGTGGAGAAATGCCGAAAAAGGATCTTTTGGGGGTTATATTGTTTTGTATACGTTATAGAAACGATATTAGATATTTTTATATTTCGCGTAAGCTCGGTTTTTTTTTCGCTTTCAGAGAAGACGTATCAACATTCTTTGTTCTTGTGTTTTTTTTTTCTTTGTCAATATTTTTATACGAGATTTCGAGATTTTCTTTTACACTTTAGCATTTTTTTCGCCTCGGTTTTCCGTTCGCGATGAGGTGTTTCTGTATGGATGCGTCTCGAAGCAAATTAGGTATCGGTTTTGCTTAGTTTTTTCATACGTGGATGGTTTACCGAATGAGATGACTGTGAGGTTTATTTTTATTGTAACAGATAACGCCCCGGAGAAGTAGACTTTTGGGTGGGTATAAGTGACACCATGTGAGAGGTATTTTGATTGGAATTAGGGCCGAGGTAGGTTTGAAGTTATTTGTACAGTGTGCTCGAAAAGTATCGCTTTGCGGATTTGGTTTCCGATGTGGAAAAGAGATATGGAATTGAGTACAGCAGATTTTTTTTTGGTTTTATTCATTTAACTGTACGAGCTAAATTTGAATTCAAATTTGTACCTGATCGTTCCAATACGGTTTTTTCAATTTTGATTAAAAGCAAGGAGGGGGAGAAGGAAGTCACTTAATGTGTAATTTCTTGAGGGTAACTGGAAAATCACTGAAAGATGGTTGAAAAATTACCAAAAAATTTTAAGAAGACCGCTTGAAGATCACCAGGAGATCACTGGAAGTTTACCAGAAGCTATCCGGGGAATCCCGGAAGCACCGCTGGAAGATCCCCACCACAGACGTCACTGCTATGATCTTCGCATGATGCTGTGATATTTCTGCCATTTTTTAGTGGTATTCAAAGGATCGCTTGAAGAATTTTCGATGACCTTCTAGTGATCTTCCGATGATATTTTCGAGATTTTCTGTCTATTTTTCAGCGATATTATACTGGAACTTACGATGATCTTGAAGTCTTATAGTGGTGTTTTCGGGATCTTTTGGTGATTCCCCAGGGAGTCTTCCAATTATCAATTCCGTCTTCAGAGCTTCTGTTGATCTTTCATTAACGTTCTAAATTTTTTCTCACAATTATTTCGCCATTGAACGCAACCTTTGTGATTTATTTTCAGACTCTCCCTCTTATCACATTCATCTCTTAATTTTTAATTTCACTGGAAAATTATTTCGTGAAAAAAAAAATGAATTTTCACCATTTAATGAAAATTTTCACTCGGTTTATTTTTTCACGTGAAAAATAACACGCTAAAAAATATTTTTTTTACACCAAAACTAGCAAAATTACAAAATCGAATAAAAAACTCAATTTAAACTGTTTACGAACCCCTTACCTTAGGTTTAATTTTTTTTTGCGAAATTCTGCGATAATTCGACAACGTCGTACGACGCAGTCGGAAAATTAAATTTAACGCAATTAACAAGGAAAATTCAGCGTCTCCATTGTATTGGCGTACACCGCGTACTCAAAGTAGGAATACATTTTTTGTATTGAAAAATTCCGCGGAAATTATTTCATTGTTTTATTTAATTAAAACTGTCGGCGATTTGCGAGCGTTTGGCGTGTTTGCGTACGAGGTGCGGAAAAAAGCGAGGAAATATCCGCATCGAAAATCGGCGTATTTTTATACCGTCTCGAAGCCTCATTATTTGTCGAGTAAGAAAATGAATCGCTAGAGTTCGCGGAGGGAGGACTTGGAAAAGCGCAGAAATTTGTTTTTTATCGAGCTACGAGGCTAGTTCGCGAAACGTGGTTAAAATTCATTCGAGTGTTAATCGCAGGGTGTCCGCAAAAAATTCGAACATTGAGCTTAGAGGTGTATCTTTGGTACTCGCGGGACTCGAAAGGAACTGCGAAGGTAAAAAAATCGAAATAATCCTATTTCTGAAGTCAAGTAAGAACTAAAATTGAAAGACTTTCTATACATCGTGTTGCGTTTAATAATTGAACATTCGACGGAGAGCCGTTTAAGGTATCAAAATATTATCGTGAATTCTGATGCACGCATTCGCATGTACTTTGTAAACGTATCCGCCGTTGAAACCGAACTCGCGAAATAAATTATTTAAAAGGTACATTAAAAAAGCTTCGTATGAATTATAAATGGCGGTTGCGTTGTTTATTACATGCGGCGTGTAATGACGGATTTTCTTTTCGTGTAATCGTATATAAACATCAAAAGCCGAATGAACCGTCTCATCGCGAAAGTTTAGAATTTTAGTTTTTTTTTTCATATATTTTACGAAGCCACATACGAAGTAAATTACTATGAAAAGATGGAGATTTTTTAATTTCAACGAAAACCTTACACGGCGTTTATCTTCTTGAATAGCGTATAAAAGTCTATTTAAATGGTCATAAAGGAAGAAGCATAGCGGTATTATCAATTTGGATGTATAAAAATGCTAATGCTTCCTTTTACACGTCTTAAAATGCTTTCACCGGTGAATTAACTATGTTCAAGAACCGTGATAAGCGTGATGCGGTTACTCTCGTTGACGTAATCGACAGACGGCGTTTCATGTTTTGTACAAATGAATAAAATACGATGTCTCGATGGTAATTTTTCGCGAAGCGAATTTACATACGCGACGCACGCTAAACGTCGTAGGAAAATTAATTCGTGGAAAACGATGCAATTTAATCGGCGGCGGTAAGGCCAAGAACCTGCGAAGTCGTGTGCGATTTTCGTTACAGGTTTTTCGTCGCGCGAAATCATCGAGGACGAGGGAATGTGCTGAAACAATTGATTGTTATTTTTTTTTTTAGTGAAACTATGTTGAAATTTCAATCTTGTATTCGTCCAATTGATAAAATTTACGGAAATTTTAAATATAGTTCCTACAATTTAAAAAAGTTATTATATTTTCTGAGCTTGCTGAGTGATAGTTATGAAAAAAATCTTTTTTGACCGCCAAATAATGGAAACATTTTTTCCTATTTTTATCTTAGCAGAATTGTGGTGAAAAATTATAAAAATGTAAATGAATCAATTTTTTTACCTTGAAAAAAATTGTAAAATATTTTATAAATTATAAGAGATACTTGAAATTTAAAATAATTTTTTTTAGCTTTCGATAAGAAAATTTTTTATTCTAGAAATCAAGGTTTCAAAAAAAGTAAAATTTATCACAAATTTTAAGAAATTATAGATAAATTTAAGAAGAAAAATTCTATATCACCAAAAAAATTGAATGATTTCGTATTCATTTTTGCTTCTGTAGATGTGAATTTTATTTCTTTTTTTTTGAATTAATGTTGAAGTGTCAAACAAGTAAAAAGTAACAAAAAAATGTCTTAAAACGAAGAAAAATTTAAATATTTCCGCATTAAAATTACGTAATCTTGATACACTCGTACAAAGTCCGACACGTACTCGTATTTAAATTTGTAAAAAAAAAAAAAATAAAATAAAATATGAAATTTCCTCCTTTCTTTTTGGCATCTCTCCTCTTCCAAGTATAATCTACTTTTGTAAAAATTCACCTATTGATGCAAGTATTTCGCTTCCTGTTAAAGAATTTGTACCGATTTCGCATTTCGTTCGAACATACAAAACGAAGATGAAGAATTCTATGTCTAAAACAAGATTACCCAGCGTGATACGTACGTTGCGTCGTGTTACGATGACGGATTCTGTTTTGTTTATAAAAAACTAGTTAGAGGTCGTCGAGTTTTCGTATTTGCATTTATTTTTTTCCACCAATTCAATGCGAAATCGAATTGGAAGACGGAATTTTTCTTACAGCTTCCGATATGTGCTCGGACCATTAGCGATGGGAACGTTGTCAACCTTGAAGGTTTGGTGAAAAGGTTACCCGATGCGTGTATCAATGTTATTATCGAGTAAATTACGTTATTTTACGAACCAAATTAGGCGGCTTGTTTTAATGAAATGACGATAGGCTGATTAACTTTTGAGAATTTCGTTTCATCATTGCACTGCGTAGAATTTTTAGAGGAATTTATTTCTTCGAAGAGTTAGCGTTCTTGTTTTGAAAAGAATAATGAGATTTGATGTGATTAAAAAATATTTTTTGTGTATGAGCCAAGTTGAATGGTATCGAGTTACTCGCAGTGGTATAAGATTCGATGCAATTTTCAAGGTTATTCAATAATGCTCGAATTTTAATCTCGTAATGTCGCGTTTAAAAGTTCTATTGTGGGTGGTATTTGTAAAGAGAAACTCGAATTTAAGTAAATTTACTTTTCAGCTGGGTTATTTTTTCGTTTGACTTGAGTCTATATTAGTATTTCACACGTTGAAAGAATTTACATGTAGGAGTTGATCTTGAAATTTTTTTATGGTTTTGTAAAAATACGTATTTTTTGTTTTCGCGTTCTCAAGAATATTTTCTCGTGTTTGGTATTATTTTTGTAAATTATGGTTTAAAATGTGTAAATAATTGGAATCATTCCAACTGTTTCATCAGGAAATTAAATTCCATTAGATGGAAATTCGTATTCGATGATGGAACGATTTGTTGAAGTGATACGTGATGTTAAGACGCGTTTGGATGGTGCGCATGCGCCACGCGCGCGTATCATTCTGAACGTGCAGTAAGTGATTGAGTGTCGTACCACGCGGATGGGTTGTCTCGCGTTTTCATTCGATTGTCTGGTATTTCTAAATTGATGATACCTGGTGTAATTTGGCGTAACGATTTCTGATTTTTTATTTGTTGAGTCGTCTCTGTTCTTATTTTTTTCTAAAATATTGGACAAATTCTTTCGATTTATTATATTAAATAGCGAACTCGTTTTCCCTCATCTGCTAAATATATTTTGTTACTATCGAAATTTCTATTTACAAGGATAACCAATGTGCTACCCCAAAAAAGTATTCGTGTCCGGACACGAAATACTACAAGGAGATTGGATTTAAAAAAAGAGGGAAAAATTATCGTAAATTGCGATATCACAAGTGACCTTTTCTCTTCCTTACGTGAAAATTCTTCGTATATTAATACAGTAGAGAGTAGTCCAACTCGAAATGATCCCATTGGCGAGTTGGAAATCATTAAATATAGACTGAAAGCGAACAAAAGTCGTTTCGCCGCGTTTTAACTTATTGTATAAGTGAAACTTTCGATACGGCGACAAGTTCCCTCGTCAATTTTCGTTTCAAAGGGAAAAATTCCGTTAAAACTATCTAAAAAGAATTTACGTCCCCGAGAGACGACGGTTGTACGGTGGGCCACAAGGAGAGATCAGGGTAGACTTAACGTATCGTATAAGAAACAACGTCGATTGTACGAGGTACGTGGAATATCTGCGGAGGGAAGAGAAGAAAAAAGCTGCGTGAAAAACAGCGAAATGTACTCGTAAGATGATAAGTCAACTCTCAAAACGCTAAGCGCCGGTTAAAAGATGGAAAAGCGGAAAAATTTTCCAAAATGTTGGCCTCGTTTTAACGACACGAATCGAATTTCGGTCTTTGTCGAGTCAGCGGTACGAGGACGTGCGAAATTTCAACGTTTAAAACAGCGTAAATAAGATTTTTCGCTACGACCAAACGAATAATTTAACGAATAATATTTTGTTATTTATCGTATATAATTCGAGCGTTGAAATAGGAAAAAAAAAGCGCGAAAAAGCGTTTCGAGAGTGTTGGCAGAAAAGACGAATAGAAAGTGAAAAAAACGGGGCCAACTTTATGACAATATATTTTATATTCGGTTGATACACGAAAATGCTTTTCGATACGCGAATCATTTTTGATATAGAAAAACTGTAAAAATATAAAAAATGGTTTTTTCACGCGGATCACCCTTTCTTTTTTTTTCTTATTTCGCTTCAAATGCCACTTTCGCTCGTAACCGTATCGTTATATATAAGAAAAGTATTACGAGAATCAGAAATTTCTTACAATGGATTTATCCTGACAAGTCCGCCTTCTTGATGAAATTCTCGACGCGTATTCAAAATGTGAATTTTTCATTTACTGCGTTCTCAACGCCTACAATATGTATCCTGCCTGGCAAACAATATTTTTATATCCAAGAACCAGATAGCTTTTATATTATAATCAATTTATTCGGAATTTCGTTTACGTTTGCGATTATTTTAGGCAATTTAATTTTATCGAGATGATAAGTAAAAAGAAAAACATCGATGCGTACGAAAAGCGCGATAATGCAAAACACAAAAACGCGTTCGATTTCATCGAAAATATTTCATTAGCAGGTGAAACGTTAAAGAGATTGCGAAATATCTGCGATTTTAAATTCGACAGAGAGAATAATGAAAATGCTGATGTTTAATAATTCTACAAGCGTCAAGTAGCGGATTGTTTTAGAAATGACATCATCTTTAACGTCGAAAGTGCATAGTGGTGGAAATTTAATTTCATTGTGTCATTTATATATGTATCGGTTCGTGCTTCGAAGGGTTTTTTCCTTTCGGTGTCTCGTTTTCAAATTGACGATTAAAGTTTGACTCTTTTCGATGGTTGAGCATCGAAGAGGTGATTACTTTCACGATAATTGTTGGAATTTACCGGAGTATCGCGATAAAGAAAATAACCTTTGACCGTTGTCAGAGTTTTTTTTCACGTACATTCGAACGAATAATTAAGCTAACAAGTGACAAGAACATTCTTTTTGCTAATTTTACCAATTTACCATTCGTGATTTTTCTCCGTCGTTTCAATTAGAGACGAGAGAAGAAAAAATTTCGTCGTGAAATTTACCTTTTGAGTTTATTTATTCAACGAGCGAATTAATTAAAAAATGATTAAACTTAGCGTCTTAATTTTATTTTGGTGGTAATCAAATGGAAAATGAAATTGTAATGAAGTTTCTTAAATTCGTATTTACTTCCATGGTTTGATTAAATAATATCGCGAATTGAAAAAAGTATAAACCGGAGAGAAAATACGTCTTTGATGTATTTCCATTTTATTCGTGCTCAAAAACAGAATGTAATTTGGAAATATTTCAAATTAACGTGGAAAATATCGCGGTGAAAACACCTATTAATTAAATGATCTTGGAAAATTGCGTAATTGTGAAAAGAAAAGAAATTTCGTAATTCGTCAATGAAATAAATGTAATTAAAAGGAAAATAAAGTAACAAACACGACAACGAACGTCATTACACGACGAGAGCCAAACACGGACTGACGTTTTCCAAACAACGAGCGTGATTCGGCGCATGCGCAGTACAAAAACACGCGGGGACGTGAACGTTGCAGCGATTATACGCGGAACCGAGCCGAAAATGCGACGATAAAACACGAATGTAATTACGAGATGTTCGATAAAGAGGGAATTTTACGATAATACGACAAATAGTAAAAAACGAAAGCGTTTTGAGGTTTTTACTGATTAAAGTGGATGGAAAATACGAGTATAGAAGGATTATTCAGGCGTATACAATGTGGAACTCGAGGCGTAAAATTTTTTTTAACGTAAATAAGCCATAAAGTTAACAAGGTGAAGAAAAAACTCCACTTTTATAATTACCTCGATCATGTTTACCGCTCGCGAGCTTTTTAACGAGGTAATAATTTTTTGCCGGTGTTATCAAAGGAAAGAGGCTTTTAGGAAAAAAAACCGCCGTTATTGATTGGTGAACAAGTTGAAGAGACGAAATTTCACAGTCCAAAAAAGCAGACTAAGTGAAAATTACGTACTGAGTTTTAGTTAAGACCAACTCCGTGATGCTGAGCTCCCCTTTGGCGCATTAAACGGCGATTAAAATTTATGAAAAAATTTACGCCGCAGAAAGCGGCCGAGATTTTCCGCAGAATTTACACAATGGATAAACGAATGTATCTCGTATTAATTATTTTTACGTGTTTTCAGCTGCGACTGTATATGGCGGAAAAAATTATATAATTTTTTTCGCTGTCGTCCTGAATAAACATTGCGACGGAACGGCGATTACGTCGAATTGAAGTCGATAGTTTTGTATTATAATGACGATTCTTTGGCTTCGGATGAAAAAAAATATCGAGTTATCTTCGTGCAGTTGTGCGTCCAATCGGTGAAAAAAAAAACCTTTTATAACGATTTGTCGAAAAGAAAAATTGGCAAGCGTTTGTGTGCTCGAGGTACTTAAAGATAGGGTATTGGTGATTCGTAATGAACCGTTGGCTACCGCTTTTCATCTCTTTTCCGCAATGATGCTTATAATGATAAACCCTTTTACATACTTATTTACCGGCCAACAAATCAAAGGTTTTGCTTGTTAAGAGTATTTGTCTTCTAAATAGACCTCATTCACTACATATGTTGTGTTACGACGAATTCGTTGATTTGTAAAAAAACCGCAGTAATGATGGGCTGGAATTGGTGCTGAATTGCGTGTTTTATTCGCGAAAACCGTATAATGTAGGAATGGAAAAATACCCGAGTTAATCGGGCACCAAATTGCGGTAAGAGTTCGACGCCGCATTTTGTTCTGTTGGTTAAAAAAGCGCCGCGAAAAATTACCAAACATTTGGATTAATTGTTTCGAGAAAATTGCGAATTTCAATTTCAACTCGCTTGTAACTCGTTTCTTAATTCGCTCATTAAACCAAGATGCATAGTTCTTAACGATTATCTGCTCGTAAGTCTTTACACCGGTGGCGCATTTGCTATTCTCTAAGGCATGTTCGTTTCTACGCGAAACTTAACTCGAAGAAAATTATTTTCGGATTATAAATTTCTACCATCTTAACAACGAATTACCCATTAAAGAGTTTTTTAAAATTTTCACTCTATCGTGCCACGCGCCTGGAAGATGTGTAGTTGAAATGAATATCGTGGGAATGCCTTCAAAATTCTGAAGTTTACCTTGTTGCCGCCTCAGTTTAGCTTTAAATTTATGTTGATGGAGATTTAAAGAAGTTTCAATGCGCGTGCGCTACTTTTGAAAAATTGTAGAATTACCACTTAGGAGGGGTAAGGGTTTTTTGGTCAGCAATTTTATCAAGCTATTCTTTAAAATTCAAAAATTTGTCAAAGTTTGAAAAGTTGGACTAAAGGTTTGAAAGTTTGACCTCTATGTGGTCTTCTTACTTACTTTAAACGAATCATGAATGTTTACTTCGTGAATTTTTCGAAATACAGCTGTTTTTTAGACTTTGAAAATTCGCCAAAAATCGAAAAATCAACTTGAGTAGCGAGAAATTTGGTTTGGAGGGGAGGGGGCTGATGTCCTTTTTTCAAAAATCCATGTTTCATTAAAATTTGAAATCAACTACTACGACAGTTGAGAAAGAGAGCGTAATTGAGTGTTGATACAGGCTCCTTGAGTAGTGGAGAAGTACAGAACTCATGACACAGTCTAAACGTCTAAAGCTGAGGACAAATAAGCCTTCATGAAATTTCTTATCTTATTTAAAACTTGAATAAGAACTTCGCATCGAACTCTCAATCATTTCGTATTTCATTCAATTACCACCCTAAAAAATTACCGAACCGAATCACCCTGTCTAACGCAACCAAATGTATACGTACATCGAATAAAAAGTCTATCCAGTGATGAACCAGGAGAAATCCGGTATTTCGTTAGGCAACCTATTCAACACGAATGCATCATCAGTTACGTTCCTTAAAATTGCATTAAATCACGCAAATATGCATGAAAACACTTAAAATGTTGTTAAAACTGCATGAAATCAATGATAACATGTTTAAAATTGCCCAAAATCACGCTAAATGGCATAAAAAACTTTAAAATCATGTTAAAATAGCCTAAAATACACCAAAATATGTTTAAAATTGCCTAAAATCACGCAAATATGCATCCAAACACTTGAAATGTTGCTAAAATTGTTTGAAATAGTTAAAAATCACGCAAAATAGCATAAAAGACGTCAAAATATTGTTAAAATTGCCTAAAATGCCCCACAGTTTGTTTAAAATTGCTTAACATCCCGCAAACATGCATCAAAACACTTGAAATGTTGTTAAAATTGCTTAAAATTGTAAAAAATCACGAAAAACAGCACAAGAAACGTTAAAATCTTGATAAAATTGCCTAAAATGCACCAAAATATGTTTAAAATTGCCTAAAATCACGCTAAATAGCAAAAGAAACGTTAAAATCTTGTTGAAATCGCTTAAAATGCACCAAAGTTTGTTTAAAACTGCTTAAAATCACGCAAAATAGCATAA
>QBDW01002267.1:0-29603 GCA_003261595.1 Maconellicoccus hirsutus
ATTGAAATTTTAAAAAAGTAACATTCGAAGTATATGCCGTCGAAGACTTTAAATTGATTTTTACTGAAAATTGATGAAAGTTTTCAGATTTTTGGTTGACATGATCTGATAGTCGTCAATGAATACTTTCCAATGATTCCATTAACTCAATTTTGATAATTTTCGACATGGGTGGTTTTTGGAATTAGGTCTTTAATGTATTTTGCTTGCGTTGAAAATTAAAAAAAAATGAACATTCGACATTTAATTCAATTTTTTTTTAGAGTTTAAGTAACCATTTTCTGGCTTTCGCTTCAGAGAATTTCTTGATCACATCGTTGAATTCAATTATTCTCAATATAGCATTTTCGATGTGCAAGATAGCAATACATTGAAGCCATTTGCCGCCCCTGAAATTTTGCCGCCCTGGGCTATTGCCCACTCTGCCCAAGTCTAAATCCAGTCCTGATGACGACGTTTACCATGACAACCGCATAACGCTTTTTCTTGACGATTTTTGATTCTGTGTGTCACAGCTAAAGCGTGAAAATGTCAAAATACCAAACGTTTAAGAAAAAAAAATCGAAAACCCCTTGAAAATACAACTTGGCATAAACCCAACAATTTGTTGAAATTTTGTAAAAAAAATTTCGCTTTAGCATCATTTCACGCACGAGCTGAATTTTACAAAACTCCAAGTACCGATTTTTCTAAAAATGAGTATAACATTTACATAAAGAATAAAAAATAAAAAAATAGCGATACCATGAAAATATTGCAAGAGAAAAATAATCATAAAAATGCCACTTCCATTTCATATCTAATACATCTATTCTACTTTTAATCACCTCGTCTATTATGTAATCTCTACATTTAGTATCCAGCTACCTATATTACATATTTATTTAGGCTACATAACTCGTGTGGGGCCGTTGAAAACTACATTTAAAAAATGAACATATAGCAAACGATATTAGGAAGGAGAATCTATTATGTACATCTTCGCCAATTAGAACCACGACCAGATTTCCTTGTTAAGTAATATTTTATTGTTTAAAGAAAATTATCAAATTTGCTAACCAAAAACAATGCGTTATAATTGGCTATTAAGAAATGGTTTTACATCACGCGACTTTATGTCGTTTGCTTTTTCATATCTGGGGTGCCTAAGCGATACTTAAATGAACGCGAAAAGCGTCATATCTCTAATGAGAATGATGTTAAAAACAAGAACAAAAGAAACTGAAATATTAACGTGGGAACGTGGTAATCGAGAAATAATCTGAAATTGTTGAATAGCGCGATAATTATGAATTTTAATGCGTGAATAGATCTACTTTTTGTGATTTATATCTGACCCAAATATACATAAGAAAATATTGCGTGAAAATATATGGAATATTGCTTGAGAATTTTTTTCTAATTGTAAGTATACGATATTGTACGCGTGAAATACTCCTACGAGGGAAGAGGAAATAGGTTAACAAATTTGAACCATCAACTGGAGCTTTACATAATACCATAGATAAGCAGGTAGAGGTAATGAGATACATGTATGCTAAGTATTCCTGTACGATTTTTTTTTGACCTTGCTGAAAACTACGTAGATATACACGTTAAATCTAAAATGAGCCATTTAACGTAGCACACCACAAGATAATAAAACACCCCTTTTATAATTAAAATGATACGTTTGCGATTGCGAGACTACTGGCGACCATCCACAGGAAGCCAATTAGAAATAAAGAATAATACCATCGAATTACGGTGGTCGTTTTGTGCGCGTTTTCTTCGGTCCATTAAAATACCGTAATTTTATGTTTGCCAACGAAACATCCGTTTTTCTCATCATTTGTTTTAAAAACTCGGCAAATTATCATTAGGTCGTCACCAATTTATACTAAAGCGTTGTCCGGCAAGGGCTATAATTTCGTTTCGTACAGTTGAATAGAATAGATAAACAATTTGGAAATACTTCATGTAGGTAGTACTCGTAGGTACCTCGAACATTTGTTTTAAAATAACGTTCTAAATGGATAGTTTAAATAAGGCCATAAGTAGCCCAGTGGACACACTAGGTGGCTGGTTAGTTACTTATACCTTCTCTGTGCCTCATTTATTGAGGGTACGTGTCTTTAAATTGGTGCTTTTATAATGCAAAATCATAAAAATTAAACTAATTTTAAGGTTACAATTTAAACAGAGTATTATTTTTAATAAAAACTTGACGGGGAGGGGGAGATTGGAAATAAAAAACTACTAGGTAATGCAAACACCCGTCCACCCGCCAGGCACCAACGTATGCAACCATCAACACATCACGCCGGTTCAAAGTATGCACTTGGCATTTTCCAGCCTCCGGTACAAAGCACAAATTATCGAAAGTTTTTCCTCGTGGGAATACGGTAAAGTAAGTCGACATACAACAAATGTTCGAAATGTAATACACGCTTGCCAACATCTGTCAGAAAAACAAAGGTGTTTTCTTTGTCACCCCTGCAAAGAGACGTCGGCCGGAATTAACTGATAAAAATCATTATCGCCAATCCGTTAAGTTCTCGCCGCGACTCTAATTACATTCACCATGTAATAAACTATATATATAGACGAAAAGCGGTTTATCATTTGTTACAAATAAGCTGTGTACAGGGTGCGTGAAAATTATCGCGATAGTGCGACCAAAAAAAAAAAAATCAGTAAACGATCGAAGTTCAGATAGATCAAATCTCGAATACATTGTACCTGATGCATTTTTTTTATATGTTCACTCAGTGCGAAATATGTGTATCGAAAAAAATCGTTTTGTAATTTTTTCTTGAATTATATTAAAATAAAATCAATTTTCCAAGCGATGCTCCTAATAATGACACATTCTTTGAATAAATTGAATTTTTTTAGTCGAGAATCAAATAATTTCACAGATAATAAAGCATCATTAAACATAGAAACGTAAATGCACAAGTTTAATTTTTAAAGTTCGTCGAGTGTCTAATAAAACGATGTTTTGTATTTTATCCATAAATATTTATCTTATGTGTTGAAATAAGACTTTATTACGGTATCGTCTGCGTTCGTAGGTGCAAGTACATAATGATTGAAGGAAAACCAACAAGATTATATAAATTTTCGACATTAGTTATGAAGCAATGCGCTTAATTATACCTTTTAAGAAATATAAACAATGCAGCCTCATCTTCATTAGATTTCAATGAAGTCGTTATTTTTTTCTCTTATCACGTAGCACATAGTCGGTTATTTTGAAGAAAATTTACTGAGAATTTTCATTTCATCATCAGTAATTTTTAAAATGCACTAATAAACATCAGCATATGTCCAAAAAAAAAAAGAAAATATTATGTTACCTCCACAAAAATACTTTTCCTTTTATCAAAAATAAAATTTGAGGAAGAAAATGCAAAAATGCAACGTGGACATTTTTTTTTAATAAAATATTTCCTGATAATATTTTTTATACATCTCTCATCGAATATATTCAACGATAGACAATAAATCGTACACAGAAAAAGCTTAGGATTACGAGAAAAACCCTTTTTGTACACCCTACGATTATCAGTAAAGTTAATCTTCACGGCTATAAGCACTAAATACCCGCAACTCGTATTTAGGTTTATCCTAAACTTTTAATGTTTATTTTATCTAAATTTACATCGAAGCATTTTCTATAGTCAGTAAGTTTATTTTTAAAGTAGGGCGTTTTGTCGTTCATTTTTTGAAGCATGTAATAGTCTGTAAATTTGAAATGATGTTTTGCGTTAAATATACAACGCTGGAGCTACATGTAATTACGGTATTTTCCTGCGCATATGATACGAGTATTTCAAAGGTAAAAAAGGTGAATTTTGCGGGGCCTCGAAAATAATAGCATCACGAATTTATTAGGGTCATAATAGAAATTTTCCAATCGTTTCTATTACAAAACTCGATTATTAGCACATAAAAACACAACCGAACACAATTCGTGACAAAACTTTTACATAATTAATGAGTTCTTTTAAGAGTAAATACACCAAAGTACAAGGAAAAAATGGTGGTTTTCGTTCTACCAATAGAAAGCCGTTATTAAATGGAGGAGGCATAAGATCCAAGAAAAAGTAAGATAAAACGTGGCGTAGAATATTTATTTGTGGGAACTCTTGTTTGTAACTCGGTACATTCTTAGTTATTAGGCTTGTACGTGATCTTGAAGCTTTTCTGAATAAATCTCTTGAACGAGAATAACAGTGTACCTATCATCTTACTATCTACGTTTGATTAGCAATGGCGGCTGAACGACTTATGATCTTCTATAACATTCCTTTTGTGAAATGAAAAAAACTTTGATTGGGATTTTATGTCATTTTGTTTGGAGAAACGTTTAATGGCATCGTTCATTCAACGGAATGTCACCTGATGTGATGACCATCGTGACTTTCAATTACTAGTACGATTCCAAATTGAAAAAAAAAATTATTCAAATGGAAGATCTTCCAATTTTTGATACTAAATAAAGTGAAATTTTAGATCGGAATACGTATAATTGTATCTATATGAAAACTCCAATACCATGTTACATTACCAAATGACGATTGTATACCAAGCTTCCTTTCGTAAAAACGTGCTACCTCAACTGATAATTCAAAAAAACGTTATAGCGAAAAAATATTCTTCTGGTAAATGTGTAATTAGAACGAGAATTGTATTTATTGATAGAAGTATTTTTGTTCTTTTCATTCCTTCGCTCGTTTCCTTTAAGATTACTATCATTTTGTACGGCTATTAATTGTAATTTTGTCATTTTGTATTTTCATTTTAACTCCGATATCTGCCAGCTTTAAAATTACTGTTATTACCTTTTAGCTATCTTTATCCCATATTAATGACTACTTTAATCATTTTTCTATACCATACCGTAAGTTAATTTCGTGTCTTTTTTTCAATCATTGAATTCTTTCAAATATTGTTTAATTTCTTATAACTTTTAATAGCCCATTCGATTTTATCGTGATCATTATAATTCATGGTTTTCCTATTTTCCGCGTTATTGACGTCTGATTTCCAAACCATAATCGACAAACACGTACGTATACACTGTGTGAACTGTTTTCTGGAGATGGGATTTCATTTCAATTACGCACGATTCGTGTTTATTACGGAACACGATCGATTGATTAAATGAAGTTTAATCGGAGGCCGCATCAATCCTCTTTTTTCTATTGATAAGTACCTACCGCTTCTGAACAGCGAAAATAGCATTACAATTTTTCGAATATTTCATCGATAAGAAAACTCAAAAGATTTGTTTTCCCACATTGATTCTATTTAAATTTCACTTCACGAAAGAATTCCTTCAAGAGTAGAAAAACACCTCGGATGAGATCAGACGACCTTGCGTGTATATTTCGAAAAAAAATCATTATTATTTAAACAGATTGTAAAAAAAGAAAGAAAAATTCTGCACGAAATGTTACATAAATAAAATTAAAATTCGGCGGAAAAAAAATGAAAGTTAGTGAAAAATAACATAATAAAATAATATGTAGTAAATCAAAACAGCATTATAAAACAGTTTAAAAATTTTTGCTGTCGGTGATACGCATATTTGCATAGACTTAAAACAATTACATACACATACCGCTCTGTTGAAAAAAAATGTTATTCGTTTGAATTAAATTACCACTCCTGTATGAATTTCAACTTTGAAAATACAGTAAATGTATTCAGCGCTGGCAACAGACACCGGATTGCTGGATCGAAAAAGATCTCAGCATTTCCTAGTTAACTCGGCGCGTATAGAAATTTTACATAAAAATCTCTACCCTTCTTACGTAAACAGATACAAATTACAAACTATTTTACATAAAAATGAATTATAAAATCTTCTAAGTGGTACTTTATGTGGTAATAATATTTAATCACTGAAGCAGCTACTGCTAACTAATAATCTCGGTTAAATTACGAAAAAATGGAAAGTGCTTCCTTAATAATGCTAGCACTTAGAAGTTTAGTTGCCGTGTTTAAACACCATAACTCACATGTTGCTTTATACGTTCAGTTAATTAGATCGCAAATTACTCCCAATTATAACAATTACATACAGAAAACATAAACACTCGTCACGCATTCATCTTACGTAATAAGAAGCTTCACAGCCTATTTCGTTTTTATTGTTATCGCGTATGTGACGGTTTCTCCAAACTTTGATTTTTAAGTTTTCCTCTCGTTCGAACCGATTGTCGTACCTCGATCGTTCCGCGTTAGATAGCTACGAAACGCTGCTAAGCATTGTCGATCAGGAAAAACACAGGACGTTAATAAAATTGCATAACCAAATGCCGTGTAATTATCAATCTCGATGTTCTGTTCGTTGATTTTATTTCCGATATCATTTACCTGATTTGTGTAAGAATACGAATTTTCTTGAAGAAAAATTACTCCGTTTTGCGAAACGATTTTTTTTAAAGATTTTGCTAGCATCGTTAGTTTTCTTTAGTTTGTTAATTAATTAAAAAAATTGGTAAGCACTGAATCGTGATGACGTATTTTTACACTCTCGGCGCCAATTTTTCGGTCATTTTTCAAATCACTGAAAATATTCTGTACATAGAGACTGAAAATATGCAAGAAAATAAAACCAAAAATGTACTGAACTGAAATTCTCCAAAATCTGTATCTTTTGTAAATTTTCTCTAGTGGACCACAAAGTTTAACCACACTAAATACTCTCTCATCTACGTGGCTCTCAACAACAAAAATTATCTCAAGCTCAAGCAACACACCATTGTTGGATCCAAGTTTAAAAAACGTCGCTTTTAAATCCCCCGATAAATAATTTATTGAAACTCACGACGTAGAATTATTCGAAACGGAAAAATAGGTTTTATAATTTTGAAAGTTTTCGTTCGCTTATGTCATTCGAGCGGAAAACTCGAGGAAAATGAAAACGTTCATCCGGCTTCGAAGGAAAAAAGAAAAAAAATTCGCGCGCGCGAAAATAAATTGATGAAATTGGAATAAACAAGAATCGGGATTATGCGGAAAACAAAGACATTCTCGGTAGCGAGAAAAACAAAAGGTGAAGTATTAAGCGACCGCACTGGAGGGGATAAACGAAATCCTCTCTTCTTTTATAGTTTTAACATAGCGAAGAAGCGACCGATTTAAACAATCAAATTACTCTTGATAAAGAGGCGCTTGGTGAGGAGGCGTGGCCTGTAAAAAATCCTTTTACCGGATCGTTCGACGATTGGCGCTCGACAGGATAGGTGGGAATGTAGCGTATCAGGGGGTTAGAAAGTGTAAAGTACATTCGTGAAGAGGAAATATTTCTCGTGCTGGGCGTTCACCAGTTCACGTTTTGCGTTAATCGACGATAGTTATACGTTTTCAACAGATGTCCGAATTTATCGGTTTTTTTTAGTTTCGAATTTTCGGCGTGTAAAAAAGTACCGGCTTGAGATTTTTTTCGGTGCGTGCGTGAAATCAGTTACAATTTTTTTTTTTTACATTGTGAGCGAAATTTTTGTTAAATGAAAGTTCGATTATGATATTCCAAATATAGGAATATTTTTAATTTGTATCATCGTTTTAATTATTTTACAAAAACTAAAATTCATCAAAATCGCGGTGTCCGAGCAAAAAACCAACGGCCTTCATTTTTGGCCTGGCGCAAATTCCGAAGATCGGATGACAGTTCACGAAATGACAGCTGGAGTAGGCACTAGTATGCCTCATCATCATCTCAGCAGATCGAGATTTATGATCACTGATATACTATCAGGACATAGCGGCCAAAGATCACCACCATCGCCGGCATCATCGGACGGACCTAGAGATTTATCGTTACATTCCAGAGATTCAGAATTGAGTGATGGACACGAAAGTGGAACCGATAGCGGTCTTCCAGGTGAAAATTCCTCAGTTTGTTCTAATGGTAAGAGTGCGATTGAAATTGATTTCATGTAGTCTTACATACGAGTCGTATAATGACTCTAAATCAAATTTAGTCCTTTTCGTCGATATATTTGGCAATTTCTCTAGTTCGATTATTAACATCTCACCTCGTCTCTGACTTTTGGATCGTAACGTTCACACAAATTTTAATATTTTGGAAATCATCCAATATCTTCATAATCGAAATCGCAACAGAACTAAATAAATACTATTACATTACTCAACCTCGCATTCTTAATCACGCAAACCCACGTGTTCCGAACTTACTATATTATAAATAACTAAATTGCAGGTTGGAAACATCTCGCGAGGGTTAAACATGTCACTTGGCACTATACTCCGATGACATTTAGGTTGTACATTTAAAAAAAAAATTATTAATTGCTAAAATTGAAAAATTACCGGCACCGTATCACCAAAAATTAAGTTAACTAGACAGATGCTAATTGCAAGGGAGGTTCCAGAAAACAGTTTTCATTTTGATTTGCCTGCCTTGATCTCTCAAGTATTCATTTTTACCATTTCCGCGCCAAACGTAGATTAAATCGACTACAACGATCCAGTTTAAGATTTTACCACAAGAATCGAGTTAAATGTACCAACACGTTGAATACACGAGGTGAACGCTTCAGGAAACCTGTTCCATTCCATGTGTGCTTACTTTGTACTTTTATGGAGAATATTACTGAAAAAAAAATACTGAAATGATTGAACCTATATGGCTCCTTAAATACGATAAAATCTGTAATTATGAGCAAAAACTCGAGTATATTAAATAAAAGAGATTTCTCGCGGCGACAGTTTTTATTTTAATTTTTTTTACCCCAACAATATTATATACTTCACCTCGACAATATCTACATAATCGTTAATCATTCACGATCAATACATTTTTGCAAGGAAAAAAGTTGATTGGTGAAAAAAAAACTGGAATCTGTCATCACAATTTCACCTTTAGAAATAAATCCGCTTCATTATCAGGTTTTCTTGAAATTTTGAATCTACTCATAATGAACCTGTGTTGAACCGGTTAAAGATAATTAAAAATTGGTATAGGTATACATTGTATCCTGTAGACAATCGCTTGTAATTAATAATTAAATTAATGGACGTATAAAGATTAAAAACAATTTCCTTAAATATGCAACGTTTATGTTTGTATATCAAGCGGTGCGGCGTGTTAAAATCTGTTAATTAATTGTAAACGCCTAAACTGTTGATAATTAAGAGTCCGTTGCCAATATTTCAACAAGCACAGATAATTTAAATCGTTTACAACTTTGTAACGAACTGATCTTAATCGCAACTTCCTGCGCATGTCGCCCGAAAAAATATTAAAACGGCAGCAGTTTTTTTAATCAGTTGAAAAATTCTACGTTGAAATTTATAAATTCGGTTAATAACTCTTTCAAAATTACCAACGATTTATTACTTTGTTTATTCAAGGAGTATACGTGTTGTTATGTACCGAGAATTCAATTGCTATAAAACAAGCAGGTATTGTTTTAATAAACCACAATGTATGTACCGATAAAATTATTCGATTAATTGAAAATTTTCAAAGTCGTCAAGAAGATGAATAAAATTAATTTTTTCGTGATATAATAAACTTAAAGTAGGAGGTATGTTTAGCAGTAAATGACCCTTGATTGCAAACAATTATGGAATGACCATTGTCCATCACTTTATCAATTACTACTTTTCTCAAAATTAAGAAAAATGGACCCATCACTCTTTTGATTGTAGTCACATCATGGTGTGTGAACATAGATTAAACACTATTCGAAATGATTACCAAACAGATGCCCCCCCCCTCTAAAATCAAATCAAATTCAGCAACGTTCGATTATCACTTGGTACAGAGGAAAAATTAAAATAAATTTCGTATTACATTACCTTATTAAAACGTAACTATATAAGTAGATAAACACAGCACGTCGAGCATAAAGCGAATAGTTGATTTTGACAGATGAAAAATTTTAAATGGCTTTTTAAAAAGTAAATACATATCACGTTCGGATCATTCAACTAGTAAAACTAGTAACCAGAAATACAACGGTCAAAATGAAATCTCTAATATGTTATTTATATGCGTTTGTAACTTTGAAAAGATATTTTGATTTTTTTCCGGGCAAATTCATTGATGTACAGAAGCTTCCTCTAATCTTATACTTCCGATCGCGTTTATATTTCCTTAATCCCTCAATTGAGATGTCAGTTATAGGCGATGAAAAAAAAAGAGGGCTACCCAAACTGCGCTTTTTGTATTGTAGAGTTTTTCGCAGAGTCACCCTCTATAATAGGGTGTTTGGCAAAGGGAACACGTTAAAGTAAACTCAATAGCTGAGCTATGCTTATAAACTTCACGGATGGTGTGGTCTTTCAATAGCGCTGTGTAAAACCCTTTGAAGCCTTTTACAAAAGTCAAAATTTTCAACATCTTTGACGTATTCGGTAATTTTTAGTGGACAGTGGTTTAGAAATGTCATCGCGCTACTGTGTGGAAATCGATAAGTCGCGGTTTCTTATTTAAAATGCCATTGATATTTCTAATTTGCTGTCAAAATGGAATGTGTAATCTTTTCTAAGTGTGTAACGTGATATGAATAGTCAACGCAGTTGGCTACAACATTTTATACGAAGTCAAAAAAAAAAAGATACGTCATTACACATCTAAATACATTTTTACAGAGGAAAGAGTGAAAATTGACGAAATACATCACACCTTTTGGAAAAATTAAACGAAAAACATTACTCAAAGTCTATAGGTGTTTCGGTACGTCTATAAGGAGAAATAAAAACAAAGATTTGCAATGATAATTCAGACGGAAAGAAAACACTTCATAACGACGTAATTAGCCATTCAGTGCAGCAAATAATTCGAGCGAGAACTTGGAACTGTTTTTAATATTCGAACGAAGGTTCTCAAACATGCGAAAATTCACCCAAGCTAACATCACCATAGATTAAACGTTTGAGAACACTACGTTTATTTCAACGGTAGAGAAAAGTAAAATTTTCATAAGCAATAAACGGTGAGGACGTAGAGTATCATAATTGGTTAAAGAAATGATACGCTTTGAAAGAAATGGAAACGTGTCTATGGAAATTAAATTTTAATTTATGGTTATACTAATTGGCGCTAATACTAGAACGGCGACGAGGCTTGTATAACGCTGCCATTCGCTGTGAGCAGAAGGGAGGTTTATAAATTGTTTTATATTGGTGCGTCGCCAAACATAATTTTAAAATTCTAAATTAGTTTGGCGTATCGTATTTTATTCTTTTAACTTGACGCGACTTCCGCACCATTCATCTTTACGATTCGGCAATACATCTTCTTCTTCGATACCCTAACTAAATGTTTATTTTCAACAAAGCTTCTTTCGAAATATAAGACTTGGGTGAAATATTTTTTAGCAATTTGAATTACCAAAGGATAGATTTATTATCGCGAAGACGCGTATAACCTAAGACGTACTGATTATGCGATATTATGCCACTTAATAAATTAAAAATAAATTGTTAATTGTATAAACGCGTCAAGGTTGTTTTTTCTCATTTATGCGGGTTTTTCACGATTACAGCACTTTTCTATAAGGAGATATTATTTTTCCACAAAATGTGGTAATTTTTTTAGTGGAAAATCTAAAAAAATGTCAAACAGTAGGTCGAAGAACTTGACCATATAGATTCACAATTTCCCAAGTATACATTTAGTATCAATCAATCAAAATCAAAAATATTATTTTTAACGCCCTTCGATCCAGAATGGTCCTTAGGGTCGACATACGTTTAACAGTTAACTGTAGATAGACAACAAGAAAAATATTTACAAACTAATAAACAATATCACGTTTTTGATTTAAATGTCACCAAATAATCCGCCTCCCTTATGCCATTATTTTTTACAAATTATTTATATTTTAAGACTGAAAATTTCTAATAACTTTTTTACACTAATACACGACGAACCTCTTAATTTTTTTAAAGAGAAAATTCTGATACTCATGCTTGCCTAACTTAACGTAATTAAGGAGTTGTCAAATAAATCTCTGAGTTCATCCAGGAATAAATTTTATTACATAATATCAATTGTGAATAAATTTTAATCTTCAAAAACATAAACTTTGTATGTATATCATTTTGTGAAAAAAATGATGTTCATTAAAAGCTACTATTAAATTGAAATTGTAACCTTCATGTAAAATAATTTTCCGATTTTATAAATATACAGTACTTTCGTAGAACTTATATAGCGATAAAACATGCGTAAAATAAAATCATAAAATTACTACGTCCGGCCAACTATTATTTTGATTTCTGAAGTAGGAAAAACAGAAACTTTTGCAGCACCCAACTCTTGAGACGGACGAAGCTTAAAAAAAATAATCGCTATAAATTCAATCGTAACGAGATTGTAAAATAGTCGAAGGGGGTGTAAAAAAAGCAAACTTTTTCTGCATTTGTATTTCATTAAGGTTATAAAATAAAGGCACATTTATAAAAGTGAAATTGCTTTTTAATGGCTTTTTCCTTATCTTATCGCGTTTACCAAATCAAATAACGTAAAAGGGGTAGTTAATATTTTCGTGGCGCGCGTATACCTAGCATGTAAAATAAAGAACACGTCAGTGCTGTTATTACCGGCAAAAGATAAATAGTGACTAACGATAGTTTACCAGCTAACGTAATGATCACTTTAACTGTAGTCGTTGCGTGTTTTACAATTTGTAGTAAATGATCGTTTAACTGGAAAAAGGTATTTTATATTTCTGCGAAGTGGTAACACTGTTCGATGTTATCGTAAAAACACTCGTTTTTTCGAAATTAACGTTCGTACACAATACGTACGAAATATGTTTACATTAAACGTTATTTTCATTACTAATGAGCTTTTTTTTCGGCCGATTTTTATCGCGATAGTAATTTAATGTAATTGACTCTTTTCATGAAACGCGACGTTTTTCCGTCAAGTTTTTCTTCATTTTTTTTTTCGCTACGAAATTATTTTCGAATGTTTTACATGCGGGGTTTTGCTCTTCTGTGATTCCTTTTGTTGTCCTAGATTATTTGGGAATGTCTCGAAAAATTACTTATTTTCCTAGTTATTGTTTATTACGAGATTTTTTACAATTGTGTTTATTTATTTCAATCAACAGAATTTCAATTTATAGAAGCAACATATCATGTTGATAGTTGCCGTTATACAATATGCATATCTAATTGCATAATTAACAAACCAGCAAATATAGATACAAAATCGGTTTTTAATGTGCATTGCACACTATTGGTTTCGGTTTTAGATATAGTTACCCTTAGTGATCTCAGAAACCACTAAATCCATAAGAATTTCATGGTATAGATGGTTGATGAAGTCATTTGTGACGTTGTAATTGAACATTGTTGAAGAAAGTTTTTTTTACAAAATGTCACCGAAATTATGCTAAAAAACTCACGAATTCACAAAATTTATAAAATTACTACAAAAACAAAAATAAACAAAAAATTGCAATTAAAAAGTACTCAATAATTACTGGGATAATTGCATTCAATTGCAAGCGCTAATTTTACCTGAAAAAATTTGTACATTAAGCAGTGTTACCATTTCTACAGAAAATTTCATCATCTCGATTTTTAATGTGACCATTTTCCATTAAAATACCCTTGAGATAGTGTTCAATCATGATTTACTATGTTTGAGGCATTGTTAATCAATTCAAAAACTTCTGCGTGAAATACACGCACCTATTCATTGAAAGTGGCCGAAAAATTTAAAAAAGAACTGCCCAATGCAAAAGTATCATAACAAGATGCACTGCACCACTTCAGTAGCCAGTTGCAAAAGATCCTTTATAGCTTAAAATTAATTAAAGATGCCAAAAGAAGTTCAATAAGTGACCATAGGTTATAACTGCATGTTATTGCACATTGTACATAGTGTAAAAATAAATTTTCTTATTTTTATAGTGTTAACAAAATCATAATTTTAGTCGGTAAAATACTGAGCTCCCCCGATAAAATACTTCGATACGCCTTTGCACTCATCTCATCACATATTGAGGAATGTCTAATAGAAAATACGTAATTATGTTGAAATTATAATTTATCCCGAGGAAATAGAATACAAACATAGCCACTGTTTTATGCCCATTTGCCTAGTGAAATTAAACTTCGAGTGTTAGCGAATTATTTTCTAGTCCTATAGCCGCATCGCCTTGACTACAGGTAACTAACGACCCGTCAAAAAACAATCAAAATTGAAAAAAATACTTATGTAGATCAAGAGGGTCTCCACGTATCGTATGTCAAGAAGTCAAGTTACTATACGATTTGGTTACAACGTGTAAAACTTGAAGCTTCAAAACAGAAACTAGCCTTTACCGCCATATACATTCTATCACACATCTCATGCCATTCATCGACAAAAAAAAAACATAAAGCAATACGTGTGGCACGTTCGACGCAAATAATCTCACAAGAGGCGGCTCTTTTGTGAAGGGTATACTCGAACGCGATCTGTAGAAGGTGAAAAACAAACAAAAAGATATTTATAGGATCCCTGTCGTTGTTCCGTTAACGCTCTTGTCCCTTGGCGCGCTGTACCACTCATCTATCCGTCTCGCTGTTGAACTTACCCTTTAAACTAACAAAACGGCTCATCTCATTGGTTGAAGTTTTAGCTGAAATATTAAACGACTCCTCCCTACGTTTAAACGGAAAACAAGACCAGATTTAACACCTTTTATCGCGTGTATACGTTTGTAAACGTAATGTCAAGTCAATCTAACGGTTACTAGTATTTTCATCGAATCGAATAATTACAGAGTTTTTTTTTTCAAGTTAATGCTTGACGACAAATTAAAAATTTACAAAGAACTTCGGAGTGCAATGCCAATTGTAGAAATTGGAAAATTCAACTAAAAAATATAAAAAATTGTAATACAATTATACTGAAATTTGTGCAAAAAAAATCTATAAATCAATAAAGAATTAAATTTGAAATTATTTCGAAACATAGAACAAATTTTCAATGAATAAAAGTAATCGTCCCACGTATAGATAATATCAAAAAACGCGAAAAAAAAATCCAAATCCATCAATTTACCTATAACAAGGGAATGTAAAAGCTAAAAATATGCGTGAAATGGAAACTAAGGAGAGAAAAATTAAACGGTGAACATTTTCGATGAATTTCCCCACTCGAAACGTGATATATTTTCGCAGTGCTGAATGATTAAACGGTACCGCAATTTAGAGCAGGCGAGGAGCTCGTACATATTATGGAAACGGTGCAAATGTCGTTTTGACGAATCGCATGTTAGCTCGAATTTGTAGCTATTTAAATTCAAAGCACGGTAAATTGATTTGTCCCTTTTGTATACGCGGTTGCAAATCAATATATATAAGAGCGTTAAAATGTATTGCATTATATGGATAAAAATTTAACGCGACTTAAAATTAAGGCCCAAGTGTAACGGAAAGCGAACAAGGGTAAAAAAGAAGAAAATTTAATAATAAATACTAGAATAAATTGCGATTTCATTAGATCAACACGTCGTATCTATTACATACTTGTAATCTAAATAAAATGCGATATTCCCATCTCTTTTTTTTTCTTTCACCGCACTCGAAAAGATAAAAAAAAGTAGATACGTATTAGGTACCTATAAGCGAGAACGCTCTACAGGGGTTTGGAAAGTTTTAAAAGAAATTTTTTCGTCTATTTTCAAACGATACATTTAAGTTAAAAGCTTGCTTTTATTTGATTTAGTTGCGTTTACAGAGATACAAAGCTTTGAAAATTCCTCAGGGAATTTCTGCCACACATACCGGCTCACGTTTCGCGTATTGTATACGACAAACACCGTGTGCATTTTCCGAATCGGTTTTTATTTTACCTTAAACGATAAAATGTTTACGGATTTATAAGCGTGAGTGTAATTACTAATGTTTTTCTTTTTGTTCCTTCTGTGCAGGACATAAAGATGAAGATGGTAGAAATTCAGGAAGTCATTCGTTAAGTAGTTTAAGTAAAAAACAAAGAAAAGCAAGAACCGCTTTTACCGATCACCAATTGCAAACGTTAGAAAAAAGCTTCGAAAGACAGAAATACCTTAGTGTACAAGACAGAATGGAATTAGCCGCTAAACTTAATTTATCAGATACACAAGTTAAAACTTGGTATCAAAATAGAAGGTGAGTTTTACACAAATTTATATTTTTTTTTGATGTATTACGATTTGCTGATTAGTGATAAGATACATAGTTTTTGCTTGATATATGTGAAAATAGTAGGTTTTCAAAAATATGTAAATTTTAAACAGCTGAAAATTCAAAGATTTTCTTATTCATACAATTTATTCTCTTACAAAAAAAATAGAATGAGAAAAGCTGATGATCCTTTTCGCTTTTTTAACTTATATACAAGTAAACAAGAGACCTGAATTGTTGAAGACACTTATTTTAAAAACAGACTCACAGTAAAATTGAAAAAATTTCCATTAAATTATCGCTACAAAAAAAAATTCCCGTATAATTTAATTTGAGGAAATTAAAAAAATAAAATAAAAAAACTGGCCACTGAAGAAGCTAATTGTTACTATTAATACCAACACGAAGAACTGTTGAAATACAATAGACCATAATGAAATTATTATAATCCATAATTGAAATTCCTGACGTTATTTACAGTGATTACCGATTACCTACGAGGTCATATATTCGGATTATGGTACAATGTTAAAATGACAATAGTTTCATGGTTTTTATAAATTAACACCATTCGTCACATAGATGTATATGCATGTACCTAACCTTTAAAAAAACGTGTATATTTACAAGTGCAGAGGATATGAAAAATAGGAGCAATTTTTTTCTCCCAATATACACACCATATGTTTACATAATCTGATTATTAAATTATAGCTATTCTATATAATTCACATACATATGTATTCAAGCACTTATGCCTTTTTCATACCTATCTAATATGTATACCTATTTGTATAAGAATGAAAAATACTATCTCGTATATTCATTGTTATCGCATTGAAACTGCTCACAAGAACTATTTCATTTCGTAACCTACCAAACAGCATGCAGCTTTTGATTTTATACTTCCTCGGGAGTTGTTCCAAGAAGCATTCAACTTTTTCATAATTACGGGGTTTATTTCTTAAATTCTGCTTACGTTCGTAACGATAGGTACCAAATTCATCAAGCACCTGTCGACAATTTAGCACTATGCGTCCGAAATCATTGTAAATTTCACAATTTAAATTACAACCAGACTATTATGTTAATAAATATGCCATTGGTCATAATGACAGCTGCACGTATATTACGTGAAAAACGTAAAAGAAATGGAACATCAATCAGAACCAATTGACATCGAAGGAGATACCGATGCACGAAAAATAAGACAATACACGTTTTCAACATTTACATCGCGTTTAAATATTAACACGTGTAAGGTATATTATTATAATTCGAAGGAAGCCGGCCACTAATAACGGGGAAAGTGTTCCAGGAAACAATGCAAATCAAAACTGTGGTAATATCATATAGGAACATCGCGCGTAGTTCTTTGTAAATTTCAAACTAATCCCAAATAAACCCTCCGCGTGTTCCGGTCGTCCCTCCGGCCAATTGGTAATTCACCCTATCAAAATCATAAATTCTTATCTTTCCTGAAATCTCGGTCCGGATATTCTAGATTCCTCTTTGTGTTTCCTCTTCCATTATCATCGATGATGGCGTTTTTGCGAAAGACAAAAGCATGTACTATGACCTCGTAAAAAAACACGATTAAATTCACGTTTAAATTATCCATTAAACGGTATTTTAATAAAAATTGCAATTCTATGTCGTGAATTTATCAAAATAATAAAAAAAACGACAATAACTCCGTTATGAAACTAAATCAGTGCAAAGATTATTTAAAAAGAAGGTAGCAAAGGTACACTTATCTACCTATCGTAGAATAAAACGCGTTTTATAACTACCAATTGCAAATCGAATGTTCTCTTTCGTCCGCAAAAAGAGTTATCTGTTATAGGATAATTTCATCGTAAAAAGGAGTGATCCTGAAAATAATAGCATATTAGCATAACGTTAAAGCTATTATTACTTTGAACATTTAAGCTGGTCTCTTTGAAAAACACAGTTTATCGCGATATTAGCTCAACATAAACGTGTAATTTAAATATTTTAAATTTTGAAAACACCGCATTTAATATGCTCCGGCGTTATTTGAAACGGAATTAGACTAAATTTTCTAAAAAATTTTTCATCGATTTTGACAGCCGTATCTCAAATGATTAAATTTCAAGAATACGCTTAGAAACCATTCAACTACGAGTATAGTATATTTTTGATGAATTTACGAGTAAAAATATTTCTTTTGAAATTTTGTAACAAATTTTTTTTTACCAGAAATTCACGGTGATCATCATTGGCCCTTTTTACTGTTCTGTTCAGAAGCGCAAACGATGTAGTTTTTCAATCGTTTGCGTTTCTGGTGCCCGAATACTTCATTTCCAAAGGGGTTTCCAAAGTGCGAAGGTTTATGATGTAGGTATGCAGTATTAAAATGAAAAAATTGACGAATGGTATTGTTCATAATTGAAAAATGGTGACAGGCGATATACATACATAAAAAACAATAACTACGTAGTTGAACTAATTTATATACTAATTACTAATAACTTTGTTTAAATAGTCCACTTTTTTGAGATACTCAAGTCGAGTTAATTGATCATTTTTATACTCCAACCAATATCTCATTATAAAATTTATCTTTTTTTTATCTTTGTCGAGCATTTTTTTCGTTTTGCTATCGACTATGTCGTTGATTTTAATTTTTACTTCCACTTGAATTTCTTTTAATATTGAAAGAACCATCCAAGGTATACGGATTGACAGTTTGGAACCGATGGTAGTTCGGATCCCAAAAGCGCAAACAATTAACATCTGAAATTAACGATAAATAAAATTAAATATAAATGACTCAAAATTAAGCGAATAAATTTTTTAATTTTTATTCGAAGTTCCTATACAAAAATCAAATCATCGTGTTGTCGCCTTTTTTGAAATACAGAGTTGAATTCTATCAATTGCGAAGCTAGTTAGCTTCATACCCTTTCTTAACTAAACGTGCACATATTAATCATTTTGTAAGTCAACAATACGAAATCGTAGCGAATTTGCGGTTTAAATAATTATGAATTATTAACCGAACCTGGTGGAAAATCTTGGGGAGGACGCACAGGTCTATGAAGTAAAAAAGAAGAAAAAGCAAACAGTTATAAATTATAACGTTGGGCAAAATGTCAACGAATCTGTTACAAAGATGTTACACTGCTATATTTTGGCTTATTCATTACTACGCTTAATGAAATCCGTAAAAGCTGTTTTGTTGAAATCGTTCTTCTTGATAATTTTACGGTACACCGATTTTGAAAAAACATCTTTTGTCGCCGCTACCATTCTTTTGTCGTGCTTCCTTCGAAACGAAATCCCTGCTTACAGAATAACGCAATTTAACAACCATAATTTATATTAACGCGTTTAAGCTATTTATTCAAATTAATATTTTAAATGTGAGTTGACTTGGAAAAGGGGACTAGTTTCTTTTGACCGCATCGGGTAAAAAAAAAAAATCATTTATACTCACGAAATGAACCTACGAAAGGGGCAAATTCCATTAGTGCTTGGCTTGATTTATAGATATATACACTACGGACGATTTACGACATCCGCGTGGAAAATAGTTGACCAAACACGTTCGCAAATTGACGAAATTTTCCGCCATTTTTTTCCATCTTCTTTGATATTTATACGAAGAAATTATGTGTACATAAATAGTCACGCAGTATCCAATAAAAAAGTAAGGGTTTACGAACTAGAACGAATGGTAATGCAGAGCCGCGCGTTTCGAGCCTATTTCGATATCATCGCGAAGACGATCAACGTTTTGTTCTATTTTAATTGATTGCCACAAGACATGCCTTCGAACTTGAGTATACAATGCGTATAGACGGAGGCTAATATAGGTTTTTTTTCATCTTTTATTAAACCATTGCGACGAAAGAATTAAGCGTAAAATGGTACATAGGAATGAGCCAAGTGCCGACATCGTGTACGCGATAACAAATTTTCATCATAATAACAATAGCCAGCGTCGTCCTATTCTGTATTACTTATACTGTCTAATCGCCATTCAGCTTTAAATTAACATTGATGTAATAAAAATTTCAAATCAAAAACTCTGTTGTAATCGATTACGTAACAAAGGTCAACTTTGGTCTTTACCATCGAGACATCGCCAATACATTGTGTAGTTGTATTTCTGGAAAACCAACCTGCCTTTGAGATGGAACGATTTCTTTTTCACCCACTCATTATCCTACCCTTAATCATTCATCAGTGTACCAAGTATTAAAAAAAGTAATATTAATTACGCATAGTAAACACCAATAAGGTACGTTTACGCGGCGGATTATCCCTGATAAGGACTAAGGAGGTGATAATGAATAACTTGACCCTGCCACATAATATTATAAAATATTAGACACAGAAATAAACCTCATGTTGATAATTACCAACGTAGAAACCTGTCTAGAGAAAAAAAAGTTGTAGCAGAATTTTTTGTTAAAAAAATTGTATAGAACCTAATAAGTGAAAAAAAAAACATCAAAAGGAAAAATATAAGCCTAATATGATCCAATCTGATCAATTACACAACACAACTATAAAACGAGTTATACTTTATATAGCAGGTTACTTTTTAGTATTTACATTATGTTAACCAATTTCATTTGGACGGTAGATAATTGAATTAAGTGCGCGTTGAGAAAATGCGATGAAAAAATATTAAGCGATAATCGAAGAAGAACGGCGGAAATGATTAAAAGTGTAATTACCGTTGGATGACATTCTGTTTGAAAAGACGAGTAATTTAACAGCGACATGGCGAAGGCACGGTAAAAATACTAGGCTTTGTTGTCAAATTGAAAGATAATAATTGAAGATTACTCTGTTATGAGTGTACAACGATAACAATTTTCATTGGCGCACTTTGACCGGCTGGAGAACGGAGCCATCATCGGATGTCAATAACGCGACCGAGCATCTCCGCTAGCACGTTCCACAATTCGTCACATTGGTTTTAGAAATATTGAAGAAACGCAGACAAGGTATCGGTATCAGGGCAGTCTCGTGGCAACGATCGACCAGAGCCCATCCAAGTGTAACTGAAGAACAACTAAAAAGAAGTAAAATAACTACAGAGTTTAAAAATGAAAACCCATCAAAATAGCGATGTAAGAATTATACTCCGTACACAATAAAGAACACGCGCCTCAACTTTACCGAACAATACATGAAAAACGTGACCCTTTCAACCCGCCAAAGTATCATGGCAAGATAAAAGGAAAAAAAAAATAATTTGTTGGTAAGGTTATTTCTCCACGGTATCATAACGTACACGCTTATCAGAAATCACGTTCGCAGCGCGTTTGTCAGCTTCTTAACTTGAACTTAGCTCTATCTTTACAAATGCAATTAAGGAAAAATGAGAAAAAATCGTCAAAAAAACACTCCATAAGAAAAAACTACCAGACAACTCCGAGTTTAACGCAATAAAGTCAGGAATTTTTCTGTACTTGCTTTAATAAGCGATGATAGCCGAAATAAACGGTATTTCTTTTCTTCTTCGTCTTTTTTTTTTTTTAGAAAGAAAAATCTCATATCTACGTTTACTTAGATTACTCATTTAAAAAAAGTTTCATTATCTAACACTCGATTACGATGACATCTCCATGTACATTTATAATAACCATTCCATAATTGCACAGTTACTTATTAAACACAATAACACACTACCTTCGATGCAATGATGATGCGAAAATTAAATCCGAGTCTTAGTGACAAGTCGTATTACAAAACATTGACGTCTACATATTAGTGTAACAATTTGCAAAAAAAAGTGTTGCAATGAACCTATACTAATTGGTTGAGGTCAATTATTTAACTTGTTTTGAATTTCACCGTTATTTAAAATTTAAACAGCTATAAAAGTAAACACTTTTCAGCAAATCGTATTTCTGGAATAAAACCCCCTTTCAGTTTTCGTAATCTTGAACTAAACGAAAAAAATAAATTTTATTAATTTTCAGAACGAAATGGAAAAGACAAACAGCAGTAGGTTTGGAATTACTAGCTGAGGCGGGAAATTACGCAGCTTTTCAGAGATTATACGGAGGACCACCTTACGGATGTTGGCCATACTCCGGCACAGGTTCGAATCCAGCCTCAGCAGCTGATTTATATTACCGACAAGCGGCAGCAGCTGCGGCAGCCGTTAGTACCCTACAAAAACCGTTGGCCTACCGACTGTACCCAGGTCTTCCAGGACCAGGACCCTCTCCTACCACTCATCATCTACCAACTCCTCCTACGCTAGCTGCATCAGCAAGTTTATCATCTCTTTCTAACTACTATAACAGTGTTCATGGTTTGCCAGTGAGATCTCCTACGCCTGACCACCCTCCTCCTTCGCAAACACCAGACAGCAGACCGGAATCGGTGGATATTGAAGATGATTCTCCAAGTTCACCGAATGTCGATGTTTAGATTTTTCCTACGTTGTATTGTTGCTCTTTCGTATGCAACTTTCAATAAGTCACCAGATCATGACATGTTTATTGTTAACTATAATTAACATCTAGTCAACGAGATTATTATGGAATTAAGTTTTTATTTTGTACCTATAGTGGCCTATCGAAAGGATTAGAATAAGGTCAAAAAAGCCAAACAAATTCATGATTTTTAATTTGTTTTCGATGTACAATTTGTTCCAAGCAATTGTAAAGAATCAAAGTAATTTAATTTCGTTAATTTATTATGTAAAAAAAAGTTGTTATCTACTGTTTGGTTGTACTGTATAAATTTGTTGCTTTTATTCCAAATTCTAATTTAAAAAATTGTGTGAGACGCTTCTATTTTAAGTGATGATTTTCTTTTTGTACAAATTTAGCGTGTAGCGTGTTGAAATACAGACATTTTTAGGCGAATAATAGAATGTTTAGAGTTAACCAGTACCCTGATTAAGTAAAAGTTGTAAAATTTGTCTCTAATTGTAGTTTTCCTTGTTATTTATGATCATACTTATTAACTTTATTTATTAAATATTAATTAAGTGCAATCCCTTTGTATCTCATTTTTATGTAAATTATTTCCTTTGTGTAATTTTAATGAATTGGAAAAAACAAATATAAAATATTTGATTGACAATGATTTGTTATTATTACATCCATATGCCAACAAATGATTTCTTAAATAGGAACCAATACGATACCTTAAAAGAAATTCCGTTCACCTATCAAAAAGATGTTAAATTTCTGAAATACCGTAATGTGAAAACACATTTAACCGACATCTGTCGCTTCTTTTCATTTGCGGTACCAATTCTTAATTAATCCAAAAAATTGAGGAAACATGGCAAATTTCATATCAAAATACCTAATTTTCTTTCAAATGAGCTCAGTTCCAAGTTTCGAACTAATACATACTTAATTAGTTATGAATATGATGTTTAGCAGAAATTTGAAAGAATCTGGTACACGAGGTACCGATGCTAAGTCGTTTTCATTCTTATCGTCAACAATAGAATCCTCTGCGTGTTTTTCGGTACTTCATCGTTACCTCAAAATTCGAAAACGTTAATGGATATAATTTTGAGAGCGAATTATTTCTACTATCAGCTGAGCCAACTGGGCAAATAAATGTTTTTATCGCTGATATCTCAGCGTCGGAAGCGATTTCGTAGTTCTCAAGCAAGTATTTGCAGACAAGGAGCACAAATTATGAACACATCATGAAATGTGAGATACATTACGTGTAGTAAAGATAATATTCAGTTAATCATCTAGTTGCATTAAAATTCAGTATCTAGTATCTGTATCTATCTACCTTAGCTACCTACAGCAGTAACGTGTAATTTACTAAGATGAATAAATACAATTTGCTTTCTTACCCACCAGCTCATTTCCCATTCCAAGATCGAAGAACCAAATTCATTCGATCATGTTTTTGGTGCGTACTTCAAACAATGCAGAAACGTGAGATAAACAAAATAATTTGTCGATTGTTCCTAATGTTCACTCAATCGATAAACCAATCGTCAACATTTTATCATTCTGTTATCACTTGAAGTCTTATAAAAATACCGATACGAACATTATTGCAAACGCATTTCGCAAAACTTCACTTCACTCCAAATTATAAACTGAACTTTTCACCGATATAATGTCAAATTTGAATTGATAAACAATACTTATCATAAAACTTGCCGATCAGGAGAAGGAAATATCGAAGTCACGTGGTAATATTATCAGTTATTACGCATCGATGCGTCGATGTGTGCGTGGAACTTGCTCCAGAAGTTCCAGAACAAAAATTTCTGATTTCCATGTTTGCCGATTTCCTCCAGAACAATAATCTTTTCCTTGTTCCTAATTTACAACTTTTAATTTGCCGCCTTACCGCTTTTGCATGTTCCATTTTCGCTGGCTTCAAATTAAAACGTTACAAAAAACCAAAAAAGAAATGTCGCCTTGAAATTATTATGATTTTAGTAGGATTGAAGATTGGAGTTGACAATAATTGTTGAACTTATGCTAATTCTACATTATTTTCCCGTCGATGAACTGACTCATTTCATAGTTGATACCTTGTATCCACCAATTTTTTCAAACTTATAATTATCTCAATTTCTTATTATTCTCATAATTTTAACAAACAAAAAACAAATTAACATAAATACTTCTAAACAATAAAACGACAGTAGTTTTCACTTTTTAAAAGTTGTAGGACATTTTCAAAATTTTATCTTAAATACATCAAGTATTAGGTGCCATCTCGTAATAAAAAAGAAAGAGTGAGTAAGACGTAAGACGTATTACAACAAAGAAAAAAATAACTTGGTTTATATTATGTAGAATAATTATTAATTTGGATGAACACGAACAATGATGTACTTATTTCAACGTAAAAGAGGCATGCAAGAACGCGTTTCCAGCTGAACTCTCCGCAGCTTCTGTCAACCGCTAAGATAAACTCTACCGTAATGATTGTTTCCGGGACTCGTCGCTTTTCCGGCCGGAAGACTCGAAAAGCGTCTGTTTTTGGTATTTTATTTGATGAACTATTATCGTATAGATATAATGCTTAGTAAAGTGATGTTTTCAACGGTTTTAACAAAAAGCAAAAATCTAATTAGTTTCTTCGTCGTCAAATGATGCCTACTTAAAATCCATGTTTACATGGAAATAATGGGTATAGTTTACAGTTATTGTCAGATAAGAAATTTATTCAGCGAAAAAGTTTGGTAATCAATCGATTTAATAACACTAGATGGGGATTTTGTAACATTAATGTAATATCGCAATTGTCAAAATAAAAACAAAAATCGCATTCCAGCACCTATCACTTAGACCTACTTGTACTTGATGTGTCAATATTTACAAAGATCAACAGGTATTGTGCGATCCTTATGTGCAGTTGATACTCTTATATGTGTCATAAAATGAAAGGAAAACCATAAGCTTTTTTATCAACAAGTAGTTAGCGAGGTAGACTACTTATCTCACATTGTAAGTTTTATTTTTTTATTAGAAAATAAATAGAATTTAGACTTTGAAATAAAACCGACACCAACGATCCTTTTGAATCTTACAGTTGAATACCTTTTGTACAGTTTTTGTTTTTTTTTCGTTTTCTTATAATTTGTTAAAACCAGACCGTTAATTCAGATCTGTATAGAAAATATTAGCGTAAGATATACGATATAACATATGTATTTATACAAGATACTTAATTTCAATTATATGTTGAATCCATACGATGACTCTTTCTTGTTTTGTTTTCTGGTGAAAGATATTTTTTGAAATTTGTAATTTTAAGGTTTCATTAAGGTGAATAAATTATGAATTCAATTTATACTTTAAAAACTCGATGTTTTTTTGCGAACTGGCCTCCAATTCAGTACCTGTTCTAGCGAATTAGTAATTTGATATATGAATCGAAATATATATTTTCAATTGTAGATTTATCTTACCCTCTTATGAAAGACTTATATGAATGCTGGCTATAAAGTACCTATTTGATATGATTGTGGATGAATCGTTTTTTCTTTTTATTAAAAATGAGCAGTTGTATTATGCATGATACATAAATTCAATATTGATCTTTATAGTCATTTGATATTTTATTTAAAAAAAAAGAAAAAGAAAAACCGGTTTTGAAATACGCTGATAAATTGAAGCTATACTTTGTTTAAATGTTGTTCATTAAATATTTGACCTTGCACATTGATACACTTATACCTCTGTTAGTATTTTGTAATTTTTTTTTAATTAACTTCATTACACTCATTTACTTTTTACATTGAAAATTCTATCTTGAATGCGTGTTTAGACAAAATATTTCAAATTGTAATTAATATTACAATACTTCGCTCACTAAGCTAATCATTTGTTCTAAAATTTACACAGAAAATTTTTCGAATGGAAATTTTTTTTCACATTTCAGTGAATACGATATAAAGTAATAGCGTGTAAAATACCTTTTTAGATATTTTTTTTCGTTTTTTTCGATTAACAAGATGAATACTGAAATATCGTCGAAATAATCTCATCATCAGAACTTAGAAGCTCGCATATTTTGTATTCTTCAGTTTTTTATGAACAGTAACACACCGACTTACGTGCATTAGTCCAAAATTCATCTTACTTTTAGTTCATCTACTCAATCTGAATTGAAGAAATTTAACGCAGTGTAGGTATAGGTATGTAGATGTACATTCAGATGTAACCTCATCGATGAAAATTCATCACTTAATAACGTCCGTGAAAGAAGATTTTTTGATGTGGAAAAAAATGAAGAAGTGATTCAAAAGCGGCGGCCTCTTTCAACGTAATAAGTTATTTAACATCATATCTTTAATAATGTCTATTTCGACGATACACATAGGAAGCGTAGAGTAGTCGAGACGGTAGGTAATTTGATTTTAATGCAGTCAACTTTAATTACAGGAGTTATAATAATTTGAATCAGTGTCTGACGAGAAGCGCGAAGACGAGGACAATGAAGACAAATTATCCGTGAACTTATTAACACTTTATACTTAACGAGTTGAGAGGGAAATGGTTTCGAATAAGGTTTGTAAATATTATTGATATACGGGTATGTATTTGTATGTTTTTTTAATGCCAAAACAGATTATATCGAGTGGAGATAATTTTTACCACAATAATACTTTCATAATTAAACGAAAAAATTCAAATAAACCAGAGTAGATCGATATCTAGGCTCTTACTTCCTATTGATTGTTATTGCATCAATACGTTGCATTCTTTTCATGAAGATATCTAGCTCAATCGTTAATTTTTTTCGGTTACAAGAGACTTCCAAAATTGTCTAATTACAAGATTTTTTTGTCATGTTACTCCCCATTTAAGAATACTTAATAGGAAAGCTATACAGTTAACATGATTGAGTAAGTGGGTAGGTAACTCTAATTGTGAGTTGACTTTCAAACAGTTCTCTACGCTTTCTTCGGGTGGCGCCTATGCCATATCAACTTGCATGCTAATTATTCCATTTTGTGCATGTTTCTATAAGCATAGCTTATACGATACATTCGTTTTGGGGTGAAACAAATAAATAATATCAAATTATTTAAAGTAAATACACACGTTTATGCTATTAAATATCCGTAACGGGTGTTGTCAGTTGTATCTCATTAGGGCTGTTTTTAATAAGGGACAAAATTATGCTTACTGCGGTTCGCCACCCTTAACGTGAGTACGTATTAAATATCGGTTGACATCTTGAAGCGACAAAAAATTACAAGCAAATGCTTGTAAAAACGCGCTTTCTGATGTAATATGTATTATAGCGCCGTATAATTTATTGGTAGCAGACAAAAAAAATATATTATAAGTATACTTTTTTGGTGGGTAATGAGTAATTAATCAGAAGTCATGTTTTAGAGCGGTTTTAATTCTTTGGTATCGTGTTAAAAGCATATAAAATACATATGTATTATGTACCTAGTACCACTTTTTCACTTTCATTTACAATATCAGTTTTTTCCTTCAATCAATGATACGCGTATAATTTTGGTATAGAGCTTTCAACAATGTATTGCTGCACACATTAGCGTTAATGACTGATAATTAAAAATGTATAAATGCGGAAACTGTTGTTCGATTTCGTATAACCAACATTAGTGCAATACTGGATAAATTTGTTTGAAAAATTTCCCTTTCCAAAATAATTAGAATTGGCGCGGGGTTAATAAGTACAGAATACAGTGGCGGTTGAAAGATATATCGTGTCGACGACATTACGCATGTGTTGGTCTCGCTTTCCGCTTAACTAATTGATAGCTTTTGAAAATGTATTCATAACCGCAATAGGGATGCTTCAGAGGGTGATAAATAAAGTACTATTCTATTAAGAGGGTGTTGAAGCGCTTTCACAGGGTGTAATGAACTGTTATTATATTGCCTTTATTTCGCAGATGCAGTTCGTGAATCGGAAAGCCTTTTGACAGTGAAATGGTTCCCAAAGTGTGCTAATTATCTAAATAACATCGGATTATAGGTATTAATTGGTCTTCTGTTAGTACACAATAAATGACCATTGGTACATTTGTTAGTTGAATAGAGCTGTTGTTAACCGATCTTCGCATGTACAATTATAATTATAATCGGTACAATGAAAGAATTAAAATAATCATTTATATTGAAATTATCGCTAATCCACCGGAAAAATTTAAAGAATTGTACAATTTTCTTCCCAAATTTTCGTAATTTTTCATTTCCAACTTGTCTTGAAATTAATACCCCGGATAAAGGAAGTTTGACACCAAAATCTTTCATCGTTTTAATGAAAAAAGTTACCACCATATTTTGTAGGTAAGTAGTCAAGTACGTTGACGAACATTCAATACTGCAGAAATCAAAAGTTCGAGTTTTGACACCTGTTTACTTTTAGAGAATTGTAATTCATATAACTACAGAAAATCCATTTCTGATAAGCGTAAGTTAGAGGTTTATTTATTCACCTATCAAGCCAACATAAAATTCGATGAATAAAGTTTTTTTTTGGAATCCCTGAATGATACTTAGACGACTAACTGCGACAAATTTAACATCATCAAAACAACTTCAGCGTAATAACTACATTTTAACCAGCGTTGTTCGAAATGCGCTTAAATAAACAAGATTACTGTTTCTGAAGGGAGGTACATCTGAAAAAATTCAATTTAGAAATGTTTCGCCTCGGGTATATCGCGTTCATTGATTGTCTTTTGAATGTATTGTTATCACTAATCTGCTGTGTACTTTATCCACGTTATTCTTTTAAAGGAAAAAATGATTTGCTTCCGAAATCCAGCGAATCGGCTAATCAATAGTAACATTTAAATAATTCGATTAGCTTTAAACGCCATTGTTATCATTTGCCTAATCGAATAGAAATCGGCAATGCCAATGACTTCTAAAATGTAATTTCCATGTACATGTTTCCGTTTATACCAATTGCCCACTAGGCCACTAACATTCTAAAATTGTTGTGAATTGGAAAAAGTACTACGGTATATG
>QBDW01002268.1:0-26648 GCA_003261595.1 Maconellicoccus hirsutus
AATTTCGAATAAAACCAAATAATTTCAAATCAATTCAAATAAATTTGAAATAAAATCAAATAATTTCAAATCAAATCAAATCAATTATTTCAAATAATTTCAAATCAAACAAATTTCAAATCAAATCAAGTCAAGTCAAACGATGCCCATCCGATCCGATCCGATTCGATCCGCGGTTCGCTTCGATTGAAAATTGTATAGTTCAAATTCGATCGATTCGTATGGAATAATTTGGATTGAATTGAATTGAATAATTTGATTCTATTTGAATTATTCTATTCGATTCGGTTCGATTCGATTGATATTATCTAATTCGATTATATTCGAATTATTCAATTCTATTCGATTCGATTCGTTTTAATCATTCATTGTTTTGTATGTAATGTAGGAATATTTAATTTAAATAATTTGTTAATTTATTAAGTCCGACCAACGTATAATGCAAATTGAAAATTTTTATATGTTCAAAATCGTATATGAAATTAGACGTACATAGAAAGACATGGTTCATCTTTCAATTCATAAACACAAACTGGTTGGTATACGAAGGAGAAATGGGGCTAAAAAATATACGACTGAAAAAAAAGATGAAAAAATTGCAAAGGACAATAAATAATTCAAAAACAGTGACGTCACCACCACCTACTGATTCCTGTTATGTTACGCGTCTGTTTGTCTTGGCGGCTGTTTTATGGTGGTCGTTTGGCGTGGCGGCTGTTTGACATAGAACCAACATGGAACTTGCGGAGTTGTGCTTTGTTTTTCACGCTGTAGGTGACGCTACTTTCGTTCATCGTTCGAACGAAAGAAATAACAAGGCCTAAACACCTGATATTAGATCAAAGCGGTGTTTCGTGTTAGGCTTTGATGGCATTTTTCGATTTTTTATTTAAATTTTCCAATTTGTGAATGTTCTAAATTAATTATCGGGTACGCCCTTTTAAGTAAAATGAAGACTGCCTCAGTTTAGGACTAATAGTTAACTAGTTTGATCAAAGAGTCACCTAACGTGAGTATCATGCTGCGGAATGTCTCCTCACAGTATTTGTGTAGTAACAGATCAGCTGATTGTTGTTTAAAATATTGTTTGATTAGGAATTAATTATTAAAAGAGTATTTAAACTTTTATGATATTTCTATTTCTCTTTTCAATAGTCACCTACATTTTATACGGATTGAAGTGCGTAACTAATTTTGGTCGTTTTAATAGAATGCCAAGGAAAAGGCGTAATACTATCGAACCTTCAGTGGAAGATGAATCTTTTAATCACAAAAGATCTCGTAACACCTCTCATCAGTAAGATTTCCGTGTTTTATCTATTCATTCGTGATTTACGCAAGTTTAATCAAATTACTTTTCAGCGCTAACAAAGCAGCGAAAGTAGAAGATTCATTTAATCCAAAGAAATGCACTGCGTGGTTTAAAGAATATACCACGAAGGATGAACCAGATGTGATAGGTATATCATTTTTCATTACGTTGTTGCTTGGGTTACATTTGAGTCAATTTGCATATTTCTTTCAAGGTCCTGACGGTATCGAGCAGTTATGCAGAGAAATCGGCATAGAACCTGAAAATGTCGCGATGTTGGTTATCGCCTGGAAAATGAGTGCTCGCAGAATGGGCTTTTTCACTCAGCAAGAATGGCTCAGAGGATTTTCTGATTTACAGTAAGCGTTATTTGTCCTGAATACTTGGTCACTTGGCTACTGATCCTATAAATGGATGATAAGCTTAATGAAATTACGCATGTTTACATTGTGGTTGTATTTGTTTTGCAGATGTGACTGTATTACGAAAATTCAAGCGAAACTTGATCACATTAGGAATTTATTACACGATCATGCCAATTTCAAAAGTATTTACAGATATGCTTATGATTTTGCTCGAGTAATGATACGGTGCTATTTTTAATTCATGGTTGTGTGCGTATCTCATGTTGTATACTGTTTCAGGACAGAGACCAACGAAGCATGGATACGGAGACTGCTAAAGCTATGTTAAATTTATTATTAGGAAAACATTGGAAACTCTTTCCGCAATTTCGCCAATTCTTAGATCAATCAAAATATAAAGTCATCAATAAAGATCAGTGGTGTAATATTTTAGAGTTTTCACGTACTATTAGTTACGATCTAACCAATTACGATATCGACGGCGCTTGTAAGTGTTCAAAATGATGTTTTTCGTGGTTTTAGCCGAATTAATCCTTTTTTTTGTTTTTCAAAGGGCCAGTAATGTTGGATGAATTTGTAGAGTGGATTAAAAACTTAAACAATGAAAATGCTATGCAGTCTACAGATATGTAGAGAACATCGCGAAGTGAAAATTGCCATAATTTAGCCTCTCAGATTATTATTTTTCGTTTTTTCTCATCCTCCGTGAAGAAAGACTTCGAAGTTTTTTCGTGTAGAAAACGTTTGCCAATTTGTACGACGGAGGGTTTTACAACAAATTTTTCACTTTGAGTGGAAGCACTGTGTTTGATAGTGATGTTTCCAAATTTTTTTCATTTTTTTTTCAATAATTGTTACGTGTTTACATTAGTGATTGAACCGGTTTTAATTAAACATTATTTAAAAGCTAAACTGTATTGTAATAAAAATATAATTTATACATATAATTTTTTTCTTAAATACATTATTTACATCCTCTATCTGATTTCATGGCGCATCGACGATCTAAAAATGCTTCATGTAGTTTTCCTTCATTTTGGGCTTGTTTCAATTTAACAAATCCATCGGTGTGTACGCGTAATTTTTTATCTTGGAATTTTTGGAACTTACGACTGCAAAGAAGATCGGTTAAATTTTATAATCAAATTGAAATGAAACATTATCGTAAACTTACACATAGTTCAGTTCAACTTCCTTCAAATCGCCTCTTTCTTCAACTGGAATATCTTCCAAAGGATCTTTTTCTTTTGTCGCAGCGATATATCGTACTTTTACAATCTCCTTATCGGAAGCTTTCCGACTAGTCACAACTACTGTGTCATCTGATTCCCGTATTGACATGAAGCAGCCATTACTGCTCAATAAAGCTAATTTACCGTCCTAAATTTGAAATTAATTTAATATAAGAGTCAAAATGAAAGTAAATGCAGAAAAGCTTTAAAACGCTGTATACTTGAAATATAGGTTCCCATTGTTCCAGCGGGCCGATGGCATCAGCTTTGGCAATAACACTTCCATTTTTATTGTAACCCAGGTATTTACCATAACCTGATTTAAAAGCAACTTTTGTTTCGCTGAGAACAACTGCTGTCAGGATTTCTTCGGGCGATGGTCCATCTCCTGAAATTGATAATGCGATGATATTGTTTCACACTCAAAGTCTCAAATTATCGAATTGTACTTTTACCTTCGTCGTGAGGAGCACCAATTGTAAAATCACCGTTGTCCAATGCTTTAATATAAGTGTGGTCACCAAATTCAATACACACGGAGCCTGTGATATCACTAACTAATTCAGCTGGACACCAACCTCCTATGTAATAATAACTTAATAGATTCTGATTTCAGTATAAGGTATGTAAATATTACAATTCTTACCGTGTGCTGGTACATCGGAATCGATTTTCTTCTTTTCTGATTTTTCACCTTTATCTTTGTGTTTCCTCTTGCGTTTTTTACTGTAAAGAATAATTGATAAGAAGTCTAGAAAAATGGAAAATATAATGAATATCTTACTCAGTTTTCTCGTTCTTAAGAACTAATTTGCCTTTACGAACGATGTTGTATTCCGACATGGCGAAACCGGAATTCCGCTGGAAATGTAATTTTATAGCTAATTTCAATGGAAACTTCAAACAAAACAAAAATAGTCTAAATTCGAAAGAAATAAGAAAATTTATAAAAACAAATAAAAATGATTACAAGTCAAGGTATTTTAACTTCCAAAGAAGGGTGTTGTTTTTAGTAACGTCAGTGACGTCATAAGTGACTTATGATGACGTAATATTCGTTCTTTTTATTTGTCGAGAGTTTGAATTTCTATTCAACCGCCGTTATCAAAATTTCAAAATTATGGTAAATTGGTAAATCTGTTGGAAATAAAAGATTTTTGAATTCTGTTTCTTGTTTCGCTATTAAATGTTATCGCAGTGAAAAAAATGATGAATTTTGATGTAATTTTATTACTGTGTTACTTTGTGCAATTTCCAATCATCTGTGTTTAAATTACCTGCCGAAAAGTTGTGCTTGGAGTTCTTCGATTTGAACATTCCACTACGCTCATTTGTAATTTTAAAGGTAATACAGGTTCGAAAGGAATGTTACTTCACGCTGGAATATCAATTCATCTATCAAATTATGAGCACTAACGATTCTGTGAAGCGAAGAATAACAATCAAACCAAAAGGCTGCCCTAACCCCTTGTTTGAAAAATGGTTATTGGAATGGAGAGATGAGGCTGCTAGCAGAAACTCAGATTTGAAGTACTGTTTCGATAAGGTAACCTTTCATCATTACACTGTGTTATACATCTCACTTACAACAATGAAAAATGGTTTCTTTCAGGCTTTGCAGTCATTAAGAAAATACCCGCTAAAATTGAAAACTGGTAAAGAATGTTTGATTTTAAAAAATTTCGGGACTCAGTTATGTGTAAAATTGGATAGAAAGTTAGCAGAGTACAGTAAAACTACAGGTGACTTATTTTCCTAATTACGTACGTATTTTTTAATTTCTAATTACTTTTTAAATATTTCTTCAGCAGGTAGCTCAAATTTATCTGATGATCGAAATTCAAGTCATGATTTACAAGCACAAGTCAAGCCGAAGAAAGTATACAAACGGAAAAAAGATCAAAATCAGGTAAGCATAGGAAATCGTGTTTTCTCTTTCAGTTTATATGATTTTAAATTTTTGTTTCAGGATCAAACATCGGACGATAATTCTACATCACCAAAAAAAAAGAAAACTTACGTTCCTGGTTGGAGATCCGGTCCTTATGCGATATTAATTACTTTATATCGAGAGCAAATAAGACCTGGCTATGCGGGTAATATACTCGATATTTTTATATGTATTTTCTCAAAAGATAAACTATTTTATTCGTATTTAGGATTTTTAAAGAAAGCAGAACTTCAGGAAAAAGCTCAAGATTTATGCGATAGTTCGTTCGTTAAACCTGATCCGGGAAGTCATTATACTGCTTGGAGTTCGATGTCAACGTTGATAAAAAAAGAATTGGTGATTAAAAAAGGAAATCCAGCTAAGTAAGGAATCATTTAATGAGCTTACGTTATCATTTACTTGACTAATTACGTCGATTTTGTATTAAAGATTTTCTCTTACGAAAGAAGGAGAAGAATTGGCCAGAAAATTATTTAATGAATCGAATTCCGGTCCGTCAACGTCGTCCGCGTCTGCTCCGATAACAGTTCCAGACAGTCCAAAAAATACTATTGTTCGTCGTGAAAGATATTACGCGATTGGTTTATCCGATGATGATATGGATTTTGCTCCGATATCTCCTCCTTTTTATTACTGCAGCCCAACCAAAGAAAATCTCAAGTCATCTCCGATTGCAGAGGCTCAACCAATATCTGCAGTGTCCGTTGATGATAGTAAATTCAAATCCGAAGTTACCAAAACTAAATTAAAAAGTCCTAAAAAATTCAAATCACCTCGTAAAATCTATCCAGCTACTATATCAGATAGTGACGATGAAATGGATAAGAATCCAAAACCAAGTTCTTCCGGCGCTGAAATAGAGTTTATTGACTTGACTGATGACAACGTCAGTATGAGTTATTGTAAAGTACTATTTTTTTCTCTCTTTTACTCATTTCAAACTATAATTTATAGATAGAAGAATCATGTCGGACTGAGACGAAACAAGATAGTAATAGTTGGTTTGACGAATTTAATAAAAAAAATCAGAACGATTTCGTTCAACCAACGACTTCCAAAGCAAACTCGTATTCTACCGATTCCGAAGTTGAGCAATATATATTTCTTCCTGGTGAATTTGAAATTATTCTTCTAGTTGATACCGCCGAGACGACGTATGTTATTTGAATTATTTCATAATTACTCCGTTTTTGTACTATTTCTATAAATTTATAGCGGTAAGTTTCGACATGCTTTGAGCGATGATCCTGTCAAAGAATTAACCAAATTAGGCACCAAGTTTGAAGTACGCCACTTAAAAGTTGGCGATTTCGTTTGGATTAGTAGACATAGGAACGGCAAAGAGTTGATTTTACCTTATATCGTAGAAAGGAAAAGGATGGATGATCTCGGAAGTAGTATTAAAGATGGCCGATTTCACGAACAAAAAGTTAGTTTTATTACTGTCGAAATAAAATATTATGTTAGGTTGTAATTTATAATTATTTGTTTTCAGTTTCGTTTGAAACAATGTGGAGTAAAAAATGTAATTTATTTAGTAGAAAAGTATGGCAACGAAAGTCGACTTGGCTTACCTTTGAGTACTTTACATCAAGCTGCGATTAATACTCAAATTGTTGATAATTTTCGTGTAAAGTATACGAGTAATTTTAGCCACTCGATGATGTATTTATCTGTGATGTCGGAATCTCTTAACGAGATGTTCAAGGTAAATTAATTATTTTCAATTAATGTATTTAAAACTAATGTAGTATTTTTTAGGATAAAACTTTAATCAGTTGCGCCAAGAATAACTTACCTCAATTTAACATTAAAGATGACCTCATATCTTTGATTACGTTTGAAGAATTTACCAAAATATCAGCTAAGAATAAAGTAAATTATTACATTTCTCTTCAGTTCTTCTATTCATGCAGATGCTAATTTTGAAATTATTTTAAGGTGTTGAAGGTTAGTGAAATGTTTATCAAGCATTTGCTTCAGTTAAAAGGGTTATCGGTTGACAAAGCTTTGGCCATTACGGAACGATATCCTACGCCGAGACGGCTCATAGCAGCTTTTAACGAATCCTCTAAGCCGGAATTATTATTAGCAAATATTCAATCTGGTCCATTAAAAAGAAATATCGGACCAGCGATCAGTAAATCTGTTTACCAATTATATTGCATTAAGAAATTTCCTTGAGTAATTAATATTTTTCATGTATCCCATTGTTCGACATTTTTTTTATGGGTATATTATTTATTTCTTATTTTACAGTGAATTTTATAGAAGCAATATATGTGATATTTTTTTGTTTTTTGAATTATTTGATGATAAAATACGCCTATTTTAAAATAAAGATGAGCAATTTTGGTTGTTTTGAGTAATTAATTACGTAAAAATTGAGAATTGAGGTGAGAAATAAGAAAATTCCTTTCTCTATTTAAAAACGAATTGTACCGTATTTACGGTAAATTACCAATATTTTTACATTCTTTCCTGTTTTCTCATCACCTATCTTTTTTACCTACCTATTTTCAGCAAGTCACCGATGAATTCGTAGATGATGATTTCGTCATCGTTGATTGAAAACACTGATGATTTCATTGGATTTTGTGATTTGTGTTTGTCAAGCGGCTCAGCCATCTTGAATACTTAAGCATTTTATAATTGTACGTAGCGTCATTTGAATTCGTTGCCGTTGTGTATTTGAACTTCGTTTTGTTAATCAGTTGCATTAAGCCGCGCAATCGCGTTAAATCGGTTCAAATAACGTATTTAGATTAATTATGACTGAAGAAAAGAAACCTGAACAAAATGGACCTCCGAATAAGCCTAACCAAAATCATCGCAACGACAACCCTAGAGGAAGGCCGGATGGCGGACGAAACAGTAGATTTACTCGTTTTGGACCTCGTAGAGATAGGGATCGCGATGGCGGACCTCACGACCAAGTAAATAATTCCCGTTTTTGTTCGTTTTACACGCGTATGTGTTTTTCAACTCCTTTATTTTGCGTAGAACGCCGGCGATCACGATATGAGCTTAGGTGACGGAAATCACGAAGTGCACCCGATGCGAGGCGGCCTCAGAGGTCGAGGCCGGGGCAGAGGTGGCGGTCCCATGAGAGGCGATCGTGAAGACGGACCTAGGATTAATAGATCAGATGTAAATATAAAATTGATCTATATTCTATAACGATCAATGTATTTATTACGTAATTTTACTTCAACAGGATAGAATAAACGATAAATTAGCCACGATGAGTGGAAACACGTATGATCTTCCATCGAAAGATGACTCCGAGCAGAAGTTCTCTTCTCGATGTCGTTTATATGTTGGTAATTTGGCTGAAGTAACAGAAGAAGAAGTTACTGAGATGTTTAAAAAGTTCGGTGAAATTAATGAATGTTTCGTCAACGCTGAGAAAATGTTCGCTTTTGTTCGTCTGGTATGTACTTATTGTTGAAAAATTTCTTCATTGCTTGGGCCATGTTATAACGTAGACTTATTGTAGGATTACCGCGCCAACGCCGAACGCGCTAAACGAGAGTTGGATGGATTTATGAGGAAAAATAGAGCATTGAAAGTGCGTTTTGCTCCTGTCGGTGCTGCCATTAAAGTGAAGAATTTAACTCAATGGGTTACTAACGAATTATTAGAATATGCTTTTTCAATTTTCGGCGAAGTATGTATAATTTGCTAGTTTAACTTCTTGTGTTGTCATTTCTTCAATTGAGTATTTATTATAGATCGAACGTGCTCAGATTCTGGTCGACGATCGTGGTAATTCTTTGAAAGAAGGTATCGTAGAATTTGCTCGCAAACCAACGGCTTTGCTTGCGTTACGTAGATGCGCCGAAGGATGCTTTTTCTTGACTAGGTATTTTTTAAATTATTTTTCGTGGTTTTGTGTATTTTTTAATCGATTTTATTCCTGTATTAGTTCTTTGAGACCAGTTATTGTTGAACCATACGATGTAATTGATGATGTCGATGGCTTTCCTGAGAAATCCATTACACGTAAACCTGCTGAATACTTGAAACAGCGAGAAGTTAGTCTCATTGATGATTTCTCCTATTACGTGTTACAATTATTAATTGTACACATTGCTCTTAGGTTGGTCCACGATTCGCTTCTCCTAGTTCTTTCGAATATGAATACGGCACGCGTTGGAAACAATTGTACGATATCCATAAACAAAAGGAGGAAGCTCTTAAACGAGAATTGAAATTGGAAGAGGAGAAACTAGAAGCTCAAATGGAATTCGCGCGATTTGAACATGAAACCGAAATGCTAAGAGAACGTAAGTATCACATATATAAGTTCTCGTTATGTTGTGCATATTGATTCATTTATCAATGTATAGAATTAAGAAAACGTGAAATGGACAAAGAACGTCGTAAAATGGAATGGGAACTCAAGGAACGTCAAGTAGACGAGCAGCGTATCGTCGACGAAGAAATGATGAGAAGACACGCCGACGAAGTTAGTATTCGTATGCATCATCAAGAAGATGATATGAGAAGGAGGCAACAAGAGAATACGTTATTTTTACAGGTATTGTAAATCTACCTGATAACGCGCCCTCTCGCCACGCTTTCTTTCCTTTTTTATGGATTGATCAAGTGCCAAAAAATCATTTAACGAGGGTAAAGTAATCTCTCGACAGGAAGCATCTTTTATCTATGTGATTATAGATGTGCCGAAATCTCGAGAAATAGTGTTCTGCGTATTAGGCTTGATAATATGAGTTAGCATTATTTTTTAATCATGTTGCAAGTTGAATATTTCATCTTGATAAAGTTTAATTATCATTTTACACGGAAGAAAGTCCAATTGATAAAATTCAAATATTCCCTCTCGCCACGCTTTCTATTTTTTGATTCATGAATAGAAAAGTGCCAAATATGAAATTTTGAGGGTATAAAAAATATTCTTGACAGGAAGCATCTGTAACATGATGTTTCAAGATGTGCCGAAAAGTCAAGTAACATTATGATATACGTTTAGCTCGAATTTTCTCACGTTTTATATATTTTACTATTTAAATATTCTATTTCCCTCTCGCCACGCTTTCTATTTTTTAATTCATAAATAGAAAAGTGCCAAAGTAAAATTGTCGAGGGTATAAAAAATATTCTTGACAGGAAGCATCTGTAACACGATGTTTCGAGATGTGCCGAAAAATCAAGAAACATTTCAAGACATCCTTAGCTTGAATTTTCTCTTATTTTATGTATTTTACTACTCAAATATTCTGATTTTTCAGGGCCACCAAATGGGTAATAGAATGGATGAACGTGGTGGTCCAAACCCCAACTTCGGCGATGCAGGTAATCTCACAGCAGGTGTTATGAGAGAGATGGAATCTGCGGGTATGTTGTGAAAAATTGATGACGCAGTTTGGCTTTTTGAACGTAGCGTAGAGCGCCAATTTAGTAGATTTTCAGTTCGATTTTTTTTTTTTTTTTTGAATTTTTAGAACTTATGAAAACAAGTGCTTTGATAGGTATTGAGAAATTTTTTTACATCTGAATTTTCTGCCTCTTCGTCAATTTTTCGTAACATATCTTGGATTTTTAAAAAATTTATTTTGCTTTTTTTTTAAAAAAAAAATCAGCAAAGTTGATATTACACTCGATGATTAATTTTTTTATAAATTTCTTACATTTTTTTTTTTTTTTGTTTTCGGTGCAGCTGGTGGAAATATGCCTGGGGTACGTACGCAACTTATTAACGAAATTAATCGGTTATTTAATACAAACGTAAGTAGGTTAATTAAAGAGTTTCGATAAAGCGTCTAGGTACTTAGTCGTAAAATTACGTGTATTTTGGAAAAGATCGCGTCGTATTGATTAAGAATTCGTGTATGTTTTACGTTTTGCGTGGCTATTTTGAAAATCGGGTTTATTCTGCCTACAACTCTTCGCCAATTTTTTACAATCGATTTATCGAGAATTTTACCCGATGTAAGGTTCCTTTTCGAGATGTATCGGGTGTGAATTTTCCCTTCTATTTTCCTCGAAATATTCGTTATTTTTCAGCGTTATGTAATGCGAGTGTTTCTATTTATCGGAGATGTTTGGTTTTGGGAATATCACGAGAATGTGTGTTTCCCGTTCAATATTTCGAATTTCGAAACAAGTTGAAAAATTATTATTGCCGAGGTTTTTCTTATTTTGAAATGACGGATCCTCGATGTTGAATGTTTTCCTTACCTGAAGTATGAAATGATCCTATCAGTGTTGCCATCAATAAGTATTCAACATGAACTTCAATTATATTATCGACGAAAAAGTTAATCAACTGCGAAATGAATTTAATTTAATTAAGTAACGTGAAAAACAATTGAAGTAATATTTTCAACAACACGAAAAATGATAATTTTAATAGAAAATTCTTTTAATATTATAAGATCAGATATCTGAATAAAACAGAGATTGAATCTCATATAATTAACCAAAGTAATAAGTATATGCGTCAAGTACATAAAACATCATTGCTAAATCAACATCACTTTTATGGTTTAATCAATGGTTAATGAAGATGATCTTGTGCAGTTGTGCCTCGAAAGTATTTAAATGCTCAAAAATATACATCACGAAGCTGAAAATATATTACCAACAGCTAAAATGAAAGATCGATCGATTATTAGAATGAAATGTGCTTAAAATGATATTTAAGATGCAGTGAATGCAGAAATGAAACAATTCGCTGGAATTTTTTTCCTCATGTGGAATTGCATGTACCTTTACCTAATTACTTTTTTCCTTTCCCCCTCCCTGATTTATATGCAGGTGATGTCTACACTCGCGTAATTGGCGAAGGTGCTTTGTCAATTTGAACTATTTATTTAGTTTTTTTTTTTTCGACGGTCGTATTCTGTTGAATGAATTTACGAGGGTTTTTTCGGAAAGGGAGTGGGAAGGAGTGGTTGCTGTTAATTCTACTTTGTTAATTAAGTAGAAGGGGAGGGGGTTATTTTTCCTAAAGTTTAAAGGGACTAGTGTAGGCATAATTCAAAAAAAAAATGAAAATAGAAAAAAATTGAATAACGTAATATTTATGAAGAAATTAAGAAGTGGGGGTATTTTTAATACTGTATCTAAAATGTTCCGTCGATTACCTCGGAGCATTTTTTTTGTAGGTGGGGGGGAGGGAAGATTCAGGGCGTCGTATTTAGATTTTTCACGATATCTCGGAAGCTTGAAGAAATACGAATAAGTTTGCAATGTAAAATACGCCGCTTTCAATTCCCTTCAACTTTTGTCTCAGCATTTTTCACCTCGGGACACTTGAGGGGTATTTTGAGGGGAAACTGGGAGGAGGTATGAAAAAAATGTTCATGAAAAATGTTCCTCGTTTGATTCCTTGCTACTTTGGAGTTCACAGTTATCACCTGGGGTCTATACTGATCCACTGAATGCCCCCTGAGGGGGGAGGCTCCTTGTACATCGTGTGAATAACAGCAGCGGTAATAAAAGCTGATTTTTATCGCAGGATATCTAGCGTATTTTTTTTTTGTTTGAAAAATCGCTAATTTTTCGCTACCTTTTTGCCAAATTTTCAAAAACCCCTCAACTTTATCCTCCCCCCCCCTCACCAACGAGGTCAAATTTCAGATTAGAAGAAAATATGTATTTAATAAAAAAAACAGTCAAATTGAAATTATAAAAAATAGACGCATTACGTGCTTATCAGAAAAAAAAAACTTGGGGGAGGAGGTGCTAAAACGTCGAAAATTTGGTTTTTGAAGCATAACTCGCCTTCTATGGGACCAAAAAGGTTCAAATTTTGGATTTGGAGGTTAAATACGATTTAAAGAAAAGTACTATTTCAAAATTTTTATACCTCAATTTTAACACCTCCCCCCCCCAAATTTGGGGGTTTAAAAATCAAAATGTGCCCTTTGCTATATTGTAGGCGTCAAGTGAAGATCAAGAGCTTTCATTAAAAAAAATATGCTTTCTAATTGTTATAGGGGCTGCATGAAAATTATCGGAACTTTTTTGCCTGTAGCTTTATGTACATGATGACGTCACATATTCGAACAGTGCTGCCAATTCATGAAAAATTGTAGGTCATTTCTCTAAAATGATCAATTTTTGCGTGATTTTTTCAAAAATATTTTGCATCTTTAGGTTGTTTTATCCTTTACTTTTTTTTTAATGGGAGGGGGAAAGCTCTTTACGGATTAGGATAAATTTAAGATGAAAAAATGGGCATGAGGATTGTAGAGAATTAAAAGGAGAACATTTTTTGTTGCATTTTTTTCCTCGTATTTCGTCGTGGGTTCGTTTAATTTGGAAAAATCTTCGATTTTCAACGTTTTTTCCCTTGAAAAAAAAATCCTTTACGGGAGCCGAATTGGTGGAGCAGCAGGGGTTGAACTGAGGTGAAAATTGTTTCGAGACGAAAGTGGTTGGGAATTGAAGGGGGGGCGAATTTTTGAATGTAGAATTTTTTTCGTATCTTTTCAAGTTGTCGAGATGTGAAGACCGGTTGGGGCGAGGGGGCAGCAGGGTAAAATTCGCCTATTAAAAAAAAAGCTCTGGAACTATCGACGAAGCAGTTCGATACGTTGTCGAAAATATCCTCGTGGCCTTTTTTCTCATAACGGTCGCAATATTACGCGATTTTCCTTCGATTTCGATCATTTTTCGAGTGTTTTTCTTACATCGGGCTTGGATTTCGGGAAAATGTTGAATTTTCGCGACGCGATCGAGCGTCGTGGGGGTGTTTCCGTGCGTGAAAAATATTCGACGCGAACTCGACGAAGAAATAGTCGTGTTTTAAGGTACTTTTTTTTACGTTTACGACTACGATAACGTGTTTCGTGTGTGGGTATTTTTTTTTTCTTGTAGTAGTTTCATCTATCTGCACGAAACGATAATACGCTCGGTATAATATCGAAATTTATTATGTTTTTATTCGCGTTATTATTATGGTTTTTTGGCGAGCGCGATAATATAGGACGCGCAAGGTGGATCGCGTTCTTCGTTAGCCAAGAAGTTGAGAAAGTTAATATCGAAGTAGGGTCGCTGTGCGTATTGTATTCGCTCTCGGTAGTATTTTCGGAGGTTGTTTATGGGTGTCGTTGGACGTGTGCATGATATATTGGGATTTTCTGGCCGTATATTCCTTTCGGCGGGCCACGTCGCTCGTAGACGATATCGCTTTTTATTATTTCGTCGAGCGCGGCGGAAATATAATAACTAGGCGTCGAGTGATGTACCTTGTAGGGTGGGACGGGGCGCAGCAGACGGATCGATTTCGCGTGGTGTATTTCATCGTTTATTCTGATTCGTATTATTGTAGGCGTGATTTATGGCTATATGGTTATACGATATGATGGTGTATTTACGAAGGATAAAGGCGAATTATACGATATGCGGTGTGTAATCGGTGGTCCGAGGGATGCGCTGTATCGACGATTTTCGTACGTTCAACGAGCCAATGAGACGTTGAACGTAAATGGCAATTACGCGATTTATTAGTGTTTACGTTTTTATTGGGGATTTATTGTGCGGGGTAGATGACCTGTGGTCTGTGTTATCGATAAATTCGTCGAGCAAAAGTGTTAGTGCGGTATACATACGTTGGTGCAATGAAGCGCTAGTGTCGCTGCGTTGAAATGCGATCGCTGCTGAAATAGCGTAATAAATGGTATGCTAATTACGAAGCTCGAAATATCGTGCAATTCATGGCGCGGTATTCGGTGGTATTTGGGGTTTATTTGAATTAGTATCGAGATGAGTAATCGAAGGTGTCGATGATGTGCGATGACGCATTTACAAGCTGCGATGAAACTAACAAAATGGAAAATCTTTTGAATAATAATGATGAAATTATCTATTGCAAATACGTATCGTAAAAACCGACCATATCAAGATGTAGATAATTATATTCGAGTAATTAATATCCACATTTCGTTCGAGAGTGTAATTAAGATCTGGCATAGTACGTTGCCAGAGCCCCCTTCTCGTCATGTGTTCTCTTGTGGAATTTTGAGGAAGAAAATACTCATTGTTGTTGTCTCGAAGTGATCAGACAGAATAATATGTGATATCATTGTCGAAATTAAATTTTGAAAATTTTTTTCAGATCGAATTTCATCTATTTAAGAACGTGATGATGCACAATAAACATCCATAATGTACATAGAAATTATATCATTGTTGAGTAGATTCATTTTGCATACATAACATGTGCACATATAAAGTAAAGGTCATTGAACTATGAATGATGCCGGTAGGAAGTGTTAGGGAAATTTTTCAAGTATGAAGGACGTACTTGAAATTTTTAAATTAGCAAATGTATATTTTTTCATTTTCACTTCAGGAGGTTAATTCGCGTATGGTGGCGGAGCCAGTGTTGCCATTTAGCCTTGAAAAAATTATTTGAGAATTTCAAAACGCCAAAAAAATGTTTTTGTAGAAACATTCAATTAAAGTTGATTTATGCGAAACCACATATTAATTACGATGATTTTTTTTTTGATATTTTTGTGCAAATTTATCGTTGTGAAATTGAAGAAAAAAATTAATTTTTGTGTCGACTTCTTTTTTTTTTTTTTTTTTTTTTATTTTCGACATGAACAGCAACCGAGGCTAATGGCGCGACTTTCGTCGATGAAAGAAGTCAATTTTTTTCTGAAATTTAAAAAAAATTTACATAATTACATTTTTGTGAATTTTTGCCATTGCTTAAGCGATAATGAATTTATGCAATTTGGGTATGTTTGAATCAATTGAAGTGTAACTTGGGTAGAAAGTGAACCTGACTGATATGAGTACACTGAAATTTTCTCAGATTTTTCTGTGCCCCCCCCCTTCAATCCTAATTTTAAACTTCTTGTTGCGCTTGTGTTGAGGTAAAAATGGGCACTGAAATCTGAGGAAATTATGTCACATTTATGTTGGATGCGTTTTATTGCTACCCTAGTTTTTTGAATTTTTTTTTTGCCCAAAAATATCAAAATTATCGGTAAATTGATTTAATTAGTGATTTTAGAAATTGAGAAAGAGGCAAATTTTCCGGCAATATTTCGATTTTTTTTTGTGCTTTTGTTATTTTTTTTCAGAACAATGGTACAAAAAAATTGGTAAACTTTCTATTTCACTCATTTCGACTACCCAAGGTTCATCTTGTTCTGTGCAAAAATACCAAAATTGAGTAAATTACAGCGGTAAAATTCGGTAAATATGCAAATTTTTCCATACTTTGAAGAAATTTTTTTCCGACTTTCAACAGGTCAACCGATGAAAATTTCTTTTCAATATTACTTCAACGAATCGCTAAATTTTGCAAATTTTCACAGTTTTCATCTCAAAAATGGTTGAGAATTATTTCAGAATTGCAACTTGCAACTCATAAACGTCGTATTCTCTTTAGAATTTCAAACTTTCAAGTCACTTTTTTCGAGTCAGTAAAAGTGGCAACACTGATTTTACTACCATACGCGAGTTGATTAAAAGAAAAAAAGAAAAATCGCCATGTTTTCATTCAAACGTTGACTAATTTGACATAGAATAACCTGCAATGGTGAAATCAGTGTTGCCATTATTATCAAAAAAAAATTTTCAATTTTTCAACGATTTATTGAAAACAGCGATTTAGAATTTTTTTCAAATCGGAAACGCCGAAACGAATTGTCTCAAATTCCAACTTTTTATTCTCCATGAAATTGTTGATAATTTACAATTTTTTCGTGATTTATTTTTTCGAGTGATTCTCTTGCTGATAACAATGGCAACACTGATTTCACCATTTTAAGTCATTCTATGTCAAATTAGTCAAAATTTAAACAAAAACTTGGTTAGAAAAAAATCAGTGTTGCCACTTTTATTGATTCGAAAAAGTAATTTGAAAGTTCAAAATTCCCCAAAAAAATACGACGTTTAGGAGTTGCAATTTTGAAAAAATTCTCAATTATTTTTGAGGCGAAAATTACGGAAATTTGCTAAATTTAGCGATTCGTCGAAGTACGTAATATTGTGAAGAAATTCATGGGGTGAGCTGTTGAAAATCGAAGAAAAATTTCTTCGGAAAGTGTAGAAAAATTTGCATATTTACCGAATTTTACACCGCTGTTGAATTGATAAATTTACCCAATTTTGGTATTTTTGCACAGAACATAATGAACCTTTGGGTAGTCGAAATGAGTGAAATGGAGAATTACTCATTTTTTGTACCATTTCACCCCTGGAAAATTCATTTTCAAACTTCATCGCTTCAGATGGGGTGAAATGAGACGGAAAAGCGAACGTTTATGCGGATAACTCGTTAATGGGGAGAAGCTCGACAAGTTTTCAGTATTTATTGGAAAGCGTCCGATGGACGATGTTCGCGGCATATTCCATGGTTAATTAGAACGAGTTAATTAGGGTTTAATGCGTTTCGAAGGCGATACGAGTACATACGCGTTATGATATGTCGCGCGTTGTTTTATGTTGACAAATACGTTACGTACGTTTGCGAAAGTGAATAAATGGTAAATTCACGAATACGGTAATTACGGGTAAATGCGTAATCGAAGTAGATTTTTCCAATTATGGTAGCTTTGATTTCTGTGAAAATGATGAACGATAATACGCGGTATTTTACGTCTCGAAGGAGAACACTTGCACGATTTTGTCTTAAAAACACGAAATAATTGGTGGTCGACGAAGAAATGAATTTTTTTTCGAATTTTACTACGAAGCTCGATACGTCGAATGTATTTGTATTTTTTCATGTTTTTTTTTTTATAATTCGATATAAATACGAATCAGAATAATTGATGAATGGAAGGTCGTCGTTTACACCGACGTGCGTCGCGGTCGATGTACGACGCCCCCCCCCCCCCTCGATACACTCATACGAAATGGTTGGTAATTCCGAACCATGCGAAGTTTTACGATTTGGTCAGCGCGTTGTATTGTCTGGTGTATTTTATGTACGTGTATTAATACGATATAATGATAATTTTAATGTAAGACGTATCTTTATTGTGATATTATTACGTAAGCGTCGCATAACCAAGAGATATATTTTATAACTTGAAAATTGGAAGCGTCGAGGCGAGTAACAAAAAGTGGTATTTACGAGAATTTTTGTCTTCGTAGACGTCGATTATGTGGAATTTTCATCGGTTAAAATTCGACAACGACTTGGAATCAGTTTCGATTACGATCGATGACGAAAGTCGCGCAAGTTGTAGTATTTCACGAAGTTTTTCCTCGCGCAAAGAACGTCTTGGAGGTTATCTCGATAATGTTCCGAGCGAGGGAAAATCATGTGGGTAAACGGCGCTGATAACGAATCCGCGTGCTCGGCAGATGAAAAAGAATATGGATGAAATGGGATAAAAGGTGGAGATTCGTTTATGCACACCTTTTTGTTGGCCGTTGCCGTGGGAAATATGGCGCGAATACGCGTTTTATGTATTTTTCGTATATAGTAACCAGGTGATTAATGAAGTCGACGGTGAATGTTTGTCGAATATGTTAACGTCTGGATGCGTGAAAACTCATCGGGAAATTGATGGTTCGGCGAAGTAACCAGGAGTGTTGGGGGTGCGAGGGGGAATTCGGATGAGAATTTTTTCGGCGGCGTGAACTTTCGATGGATCGTGTTGAAAACATGGTTCGAAGGCGAAGGGCGTGATTTAGTATGTACGATTTTCATCTCGTGAACTAAAATCGCCTTAGAGGAGTGGTGAAGTGCGGAGATGTGTGAGTTAAAGGTAAGTTCGTGGATGTTGAATTGCCGAAGGTGAAAGGATACAATGTCTATTGTCGTGGAGCTCGTGTTGGGGCGATTTTTGTGGGAAATTTGAGAAAGATTTACGAAATGGAATTTTTAGAAATTCTTTGCATAATTAAGCACAATATGATCAATGAAAATATCGAGAAAAAATTCATGTTGAATGCTGGAATTTTCAAAAATGATTTTTCTAGTGGAAATAGCGACGATAAAATATGTGTAATTTTACTGTTCACTACGAAAGTGGAATTTGGGTGATTAGTGAAGACAAAAGTTGAAGAAAATGGTGGAAATGAAAAAAGAAATTGAGTAATATCACGATATTTACGAAAAGATTATTCAAACAGGTCTCCGAAGTGGTGTTTTGAGGTGCCCCATAACATTCGGGAACTCCCTTTGCGAAGGGAACTTGTGGGTTTTGAGGTATTTCAGAAATAAGAGATTGAACAAAATGTGAATACGAAATAGTTCTATTTTCGGATTCTTATACTTTTTATAGTTACAATTTTCAATTACAGTTCACCCAAGTCTTCTAAAAATCCCCCCCCCCCACACACACACCTTATTTAATAATTTTATTTTTCCTTTGAGTTGTTGAAAATTTCCCAAATGATGTAAAATTTTTATTTAAAAAAAAATAGGAAAACGTGAGAAAAAAGCAGAAGTGTGGGAGGTTTTTTGACATGAATAAAATATTAAAAAATTGAAAAATTTTACCAAAAATTCAGAAGAATAAGATTTGAATTTTTCTTTTATAAATATCATGAAAAATAATGTAAAAAATTTTAAAATATGATCAAAAATTGAAAAAAATTAGGTTTGTTTTATTAATTTTTCTTTTTTTATTATTAATATTCGAATAAAATTTGAAAAATCCAACTCGTGAATTTTTTTTATTATAAAAAAAAATATTGAAAAATTTTAAAATTTAACCAAAAATTGAAAAAAATTAGGTTTGTTTTATGAATTTTTCTTTTTTTATTATCAATATTCGAATAAAATTTGAAAAATTCATCTCGTGAATTTTTCTTTATTACAAAGGAAATATTGAAAAATTTGAAAATTTGACCAAAAATTAAAAAGAATGAGGTTTGAATTTTTTTTACTATTAAAAAAATATTGAGAAATTTGAAAATTTGACCAAAAATTCAGAAGAATGCGGTTTGAATTTTTCTTTTATCATAAAAATAATGCATAAAATTTAAAAATTTGACCAAAAATTGAAAAAAATTGGTTTGTTTTATGAATTTCTCTTTTTTTATTATTAATATTCGAATAAAATTTGAAAAATTCATCTCAATTTAAAAGCTTGATGAGACTAATAATAAATTGAAAATGAATTATTACTCTTGAAAATTTTTTAAAAGAAAAGAGAATTTTATTTGTTTTGAAACCTTTTTTTTTTTACAAAATATATATCGATTAGCTATTAACTAAAAATAGCGTAAAATAGGGAAAATTTGTTTTTTATTTCAAAACAAAAAGATTAAAATGGAATAATTGAAAATTTTGCCTAAAATTGTGGGAATTTTTTTTTTGATAAGTACCTATTACTCATATAGAAAGCGTGACCTAGAGAATTATGTTCTAATTCTTTATGCAAATTATGGTAAATTTTTTCGAAGCGAGAATAACTAATTTTTGATTCGATTTTGATTGTAAAATTAGATTCTTTACCAAAATAGAAAATTAGCTGAATCGTGTATCCGATTTCCCCCTCCCCCTCAGTTTTTGTTTTTTCTTCCGATTATTTGAGATGAGTGTCATTGACCTTCAATTTTCAATGCGAAGTTTTTCTTTACAAGGTGTGGGGAGGGTTTTGCTTTTGTTGACGTAATCAATGGTATAATTGGTGGATTTGTTGTTGATGATGCTTATTCGCACATCTCGACTGAAATGATGATCGAGTTTAACTGATAAATTATCGTTCAAATTGTATGAAGAATATTCGACAAATGTGGAGACGTGGAGAGGTTTATACACGCTACAACTGGGATTTTTTTTTTTGAATCGGTTGAATTGAACGAATTAAAATATGAACATTTAATTCTTATCTTACGCGTATGCAATGCCACGTGCCCTTTGAACAGTATCGAAGTTTATCCTCAATTCATCGATATAAAGTTGTTGATGCGATTACAATTATGAATCTATTGAAAAAGAATACGTAATAATGCGGTTTAGCGAATTATAAACGACTAAATAAATAAAATACCACTTTGTTATAAAGCCGAGCTTCTGATTTTGTCAGGTTATATACGTACACATCGTAATATTCGATCTCGTTTTAAAAACCGAAGCGCTTAATGCGAAGAAAAATCGTAAAAAATAAATGACACAAACTACGTTGAAAATGAAGTATTACTAATGATGAATATTCGTTTATGATTGTCTATCGGTATTCTCCGATAATTAGGAACAGAAAATGTTTATGGAACGAAACTCACGCTTCGAAGGAGGACGGAATGACGAACAGCATCCGCGTCGTTGGGGGCACGGTCATCCCGGCCACGAAGATTTTCCTAATAAGCGTCGACGTTATTAAAATTATGAATACTTATAAACCACACAAAAAAAAAATTCCTTAACCGAATGACGATATAGATGGAAAATTGTTGGTAGTAGTTTTATCATCGTGTCGACACAAGTGGAGTTGTTTTTAAGCATGGAAATTAGAATCAGATTTTGCGGAGATTTTGCTTTGACTATTTTTCTTAGTTTTATTCTATATTATGTTTTGAAATCTTTAATCTATATTGACAGTATTTTATAATTTTGTTCAAGTTAAAAATATAGTACGGAAAGGCGTACTATTTCATCAATATGCAGAAATGATACCTTTCGGTATGAAAAGTACGTTAATTTTAATTTTCTTTAATTCTTTAAATATAGATATTATAATTCGTCGTGTGTAATTTTTGAGATCGCTTCGGAGTTGGGAATGTGGTTTGAGAAGGTGATTGGAGGTTTGTGGTTGAGGTGATGTAGATGTAAAAATTGAGGCGACTTTAAGCGTGGTATGTCTTGGTGAGAGACTGACAAGCCAACGAATGCTATACCTCAATCTTGGTCTGCAATCGAGAAGCTAATTCGTCTTGGAAGTTGACAGTGATTCGTCGTGATGTTGATGGAACTAACGATGCGTTTTGGTAGGTAAAGTATATTTGTAGGTAGTAGATATGTAGTTATCTTGACCTACTATCGAGCTTTTTCGTCTCATCAATTATAACGCTTGTTAAAGGAGAATTTTGCGAGGATTATTCGCAAATTGGTATTATTGTAATTTGAAGATTTATTTGTAAGCAGAAGATAGAAGCGGGATTGGTATGTTGAATTGATAATACGCGTATATTGATGAAATTTATGGTAAAATAACGATGAAGTTGATTGGACGCTAAGAGATTGGTCAGTGAAAAAGTAATTGAGGGAATCTGTTTGATGTTGTATTTAGTCAATTTGAAGTCGTTGGCGTATTGGGCATGGTTTCTTTGTTTTTCTAATTATCGCGATTCTCAAATATCATCACTGAGATCAGATGATTTTTTTCATGAGTGTGACGAAATAAAGGAAAAGCTTGACACGTGGTCTTGGATGCTGTGCAATGGTTGCAATACCTCAAGCAAGTAGTGTGTGTGTACTCATAATTCACACTGTTGTACAAGACACCAGAATTTATACTCAGCATGTGCCTAGATTTGCGCATGAAGCAAGCAGGAATATCACGACACGTGTCCCGACTCTGCTGACACGTGTCATTTCACATTCAATGAAAACATGTCGCGTTGATGTTTCTGAGATGAGCGTTTATATGTAAACGTGGTTGATAACTTGGCACCTGTTTACACGTGTCTTGGCGCACGTGAAAGTTACTTTGAGTTGCAGGAGATTAGTTTGAAGCGTGTTCAAAATTGGCATCAAGTGGAGAATATGACACGTGTGACACGTGTCGATTTTTCAAGTGATCAACTTAACACGTGTTTCTGTTTTGTTTGTATGGTATAAAAACACGTGTCATGATGTGCAAGGTGAACAAGTCGGTGTCATGTCACGTGTTCTGATTTCGTTCACGTGCTTATGCATGACACGTGTTCTGATTTCGTTCACGTGCTTATGCATGACACGTGTTCTGATTTTGTTTTCAGGAGTTTTTATATGGATGACACGCGTCTTATTCAAGTAATCGCTATGACATGTGTGCTGTTCATGCATAAAGTGCATGTAGATGGCGCGTGTTTTGATTAATACGTGACCCGAAACAATATTGTGATATGTAGCCTATCATGGTTTCATTGTGTATGAATCGATTTTACGCGAGCTCTCGTTTCGTTAACTCGTTTGTTAGTATATGTGACACGTTTTTTGATTGGGACAGTAAACAAATCAGAAGTTTAACGTGTTTAAACTTGCACTTCAAGTAGATTGATATTACATGTTATGTTTTTGTTCATACGTGTATTATATGCATTACATATGTTTTGCGCATCGAGTAGATGAATATCAATGACACGTGTTATGAATTTTTTACACGTTTATTAGACCCATGACACGTGTTGTGAATCTGTTCACAGACGTGATATATGTATGACACGTGTTTCAAATTGCACATCAAGTAAATTAATATAAATGAGAAAAATATAATAAAAATATGAATTCACATGTACAAATATAATTTTAAATTATTATAACATACCAACGCAATATATAAATGAAATTTGTACGTTTTTGAAGATCATTGATTTTTATAAAAAAAATTTAAGACTATTTACCTAAACATTAAAAAAATGCTAAAGGCATGTAAGCATAAGGGGTCCAGATTTTGATGATATTTGGGTGGGAGGTGGATACCATCGAGAAACGTTCATGACCAAAATTTGGGCGATAAAAACGATATAAAAAAAGTCGGTTATTGTGCGTATGTGATTTAAATCGTCTTTTTCGACTCCCAAAAAAATTGCAAAATAATCTTAAAATTATTTCAAACAAAAAACGTTGTATGATCCATAACCCAAAAGTCGGTAGATTTTGAGCAAACAATTTTTCAAGTACTGAGCTTGAGCGCGCGCGCGGCAATCCGTACTTCCCACTATGCAGCAGCGCCTCGTTTACACTTACGCGCGACGTCGCGTTACCTGTAGTAACATGCCTAACGCAACGTCGTGCGTAAGTGTAAACGAGGCGCTACCGCGTAGTGAGAAGTATCGGCTAACGCGCGCGCGCGGTTTTTGCTGTTTTTGACCACGACCCCGTCGAGGCAAAATTTTGAAAAAAATATTATAATATGTAGACGTTAAAAATACATCTAAAAAATGAGGTTTGAAAATTTTACAGAGTGATAAATACCTACAAAAAATGAATAAAGTTGAAAACGCCCGTTTAGAGGGGAAAAATTGGAGCGGGGGTTGTTGATTTTTATGGAAGGCCCTTATAGGGGTCTATTATGTAGCAAAATTTCAATTAAATTCGTCGACTGTAATTTAAGAAAAAATTCCTATCTGATTTTCGAAAAAAAAAATTCTCGAAAACGAGGGGAGGGGGAGCTGAAATTTTGGTCATGAACGTTTCTCGATGGTACCCACCTCCCACCCAAATATCATCAAAATCTGGACCCGAGGCAAATCGCTTATGCTTACCTGCCTATAGCCTTGTCTTAATTTTACAATTAAAAAATTAAATGAAATTAAAATTGAATTACATATTTTCTGTAAAAATTTGTCTTTCTCCTTCAAGTAAAAATATATGAAACGACTTATAAATTAAATACTTACCCAATTCACATTTTTCTTTAGCCGTCCATGTAGAGACTCCTCCATAGTAAGTACCGCATTTACGGTTTGACAATTTTTTCGTACCTAATACTTCGATCATTGCAGCTTCTCTGGTATGAAGCTTCTTCCGATGAAATATAGTTGAATACTTTTAGAATAACTACTCCTTTATTCTCCTTCCAAATGTCCAAAATTCTTTTAAGTATCTTGCTGCTTACTTCGGCTGAATTATTGGATGGACTTTTTTTCTTGCTTCTCGCAGATGATGGAAAGGTCTTTCTCCCGAACCCTTTCCAATGTAAAAAATGCCCATCAGGAATGCTTCCCATTTTTCTTTCAAGGTAAGGTCTTTTCGATTAGGTAAATCTTTTGTGATTCGTGGATCGAGTAACAGGTAATTGAATGAATATTTGCTATGTTTGGTGTTGCTTTTGCCCCGTTTACGCGACATATTCGGACGAATGAATTCTCGAAAGGCTTCCTGCTCTTTAGCATCGTAATCTTTCAATTCGTTTTCGATTTGTTCATCCATTGACAGCAACAACGGCCTCAAAAGTTCTTTCTCTTTTTTTAAATCCAAACCATTTTTATTTCCCCGATTAGAGATATTTATCACCTGTTGAGACTGCGATGGAGAGACGTTGCGAACAGACTTGCCATCTTTGTTCGCCTCTAAATTTTCAGTCTGACCTTGTGACACCGGAAGTGACTCCTGAAGTTTATTTGTTTCATTTAAATAATGAGCTTTTGGAGGAGTACGGATTGTTAGGGAATTTAGATTTCCCCGAATAGAAATATTTATTACCTGCTTATCCTTCGGTGCAGAGGTCTCTTTGATTTTAGCTTCAATTTCTTGAAGTCGTTTCCAGTACGTGTTGTAAGTTCTCTTCGTGATAGGACCCGGATTCACTCCTGCATTTTTCAAACGCTGACGCAAAGTACGATTATCTGGTAGCTCTGAAGTTGTGCCGTTTGAATCCATATTAGAAGTTTATCTGAAAACGACGCAGTAAATCAATTTTTACTTGTAATGTCTATCGAGTGAAATCAAGCTAAAATTCAGTGTAAAAATACTTACTTAGACTTGGAAGTTGTGCAAATTTTTCAGTACTTGTATACGTTATTGTCGCGAATAATCGTTCTAAATTATATAAAAAGTGAACACTCTTCAATGTCGAAGACAATTATCATGAATTTAGCACTGTAACTGATAAGGTAACAGATAACTTGTACCACTTTTATCACGTTAAATGCGCGTAATGACAAAAACCCATGATCGCGCATACAGTTTTTTATTTGCGAAACATAGATTAAAGTATACATACACGTGTATCACACCCATGCCACGTGTTGTGAATCTCTTCACAGACGTGTCATACGGTGTGTCGCAGAAGTCCCGCACGGTACCTGACCACAAAACGTGTTTTTTCTCGAGAAATTTAAATTGAAAGGGTACGTTATTATGTTGGAATCGAACACTACGCCCCGGTGTGGTGATGATGAAAAAAATTTTTGCAACCGGTTCAGTGGTTCTCAACCATGACCAGAAGAAATTTGTATGTTACAAGGGAAACTCTCGAGGTGTCCGGCTCGGATTTGAACGGGAGTTGGATTTTTGAAAAGAGCATGTCAAAAAACCCCCGAAACCAAAATGTTAGCTGCCCAAGTTGACTTTTCGATTTTTGGCGAATTTTTGAAATTTGAAAATAACGAAATTTCGATTAAAAATAAAGAATAAAAAAAATCGAAAAATAATTTTAAATTACGAAAGAAATGTTTTCCAACTAATTCGAACCCGCCGAACCCGAAAATCGCATCGGCGAGCCGTTCTGGAGCCCCCAGCACGATTTCCATTTTTCTCCAGCAACTTCAAAATGCTCCAGAAGGCGTCCATTTGAGATTGGGCAGCTAAAAACTTGGTTCCCTCTTACGCCCAACTTACTGAACCGACTTGACTACGTTTCCGGGAAATTCCAGCCAGACACCTCGAGTGCTTTTTTCCAGGACAGGTTTTTTCATATTAAAGCATTACAGCTATTTCCCGAAAATGTAGTCAAGTAGGTTCAGTAGGTTGGGAATAAGAGGGAACCAAGTTTTTAACTGCCCAATCTCAAATGGACGCCTTCTGGAGCATTTCGAAGTTCCTGGAGAAAAATGGAAATCACGCTGGAGGCTCCAGAACGGCTCGCCGATGCGATTTTTGGGTTCGGCGGGTTCGAATTAGGTGGAAAACATTTCTTTCGTAATTTAAAATTTTTTTTCGATTTTTTTTTTTATTCTTTATTTTTAAT
>QBDW01002270.1:0-22012 GCA_003261595.1 Maconellicoccus hirsutus
TTTTTTCCTTTTTTTTTTTCACGTCCCTTTCTCATCCTTTCCTACTTCCTCCAGTCTACCTTTCATCACATACGTGTATTCTTTGTGAGTATTATAAGCTTATTTCGTGGCCGCGTAGTTTACTTTGAAATCGACCTCTGGCTGGCGAATGCAGTCGTGCTTGGTACATAAGGAAACCGATACACAGGAATACCTCATCTCTCGGGTAATTTTTACGCACGCAACTTGCCGCAACAACTCATAAAGTAAATACCATCTAATAGAGTATTCAAATATGAGAAAATATTCTCACGATGACAACCGGACGACGATGACGATTCGAGTGGAAATTTATGCTTCGGAGGTGTGTTGATGATATAAACGATGAAAGAATCTAGCACGTGGTGCGTTTTTTTTCCTCCACGTCTCTCGCTCACTCTCTCTTTTCGTCGTCGTCTGACGTTCTCTCTGAACTATTACGCGCGGTTCGCGTTCGAACGTGTTTGTTTATTACGCGATTTACCGCAAACGTCTACGTCGTTATGTCGCGATAATCAAAAACGCACGAAAAACACGACACGCCAAGCTATCTACAGAAAACCATCGGTTTTCGAGCGAAAATGAACTCGAATTCGAACTCGCCGACCCTCGAAACCCCACCGTCGATATACGTGACGAATTTTCAGCCGGGGTTATCACTTAACCCTCCCCTTATCCCCTCCACGTCGCGTAATTCGTGATATCCCGAGGCAGAGGAGCTAAAATGAATGACGTGCATAACTACGCGAAAATATATCGAGACGAAAAGCTCGTGTCGTACGTTGTACGACGATTCGAGCAATTTCGAGAGGAGGAGGTGTGACGGCGTGAGAGGAGGGGAGGCGTATATTCCCCGAAAATGATGTCGTACTTGATGTGGTGGATTTTCAAACGCGTCTAACTCCAATTAAACGTCCTTCAGTATGGACTCATAAACTCGCGGGGAGAATTGGTTGAAAATTCAATCAATTGGAGAGGCCTGTTGAACGAGAGGGGAAGTAAAGAGGTACAATTTCGATAAAAAGTCCTCACGCATATCGATTGTTTGATTTTGAAAAGTGCTTCATCGGAATACATAATTATTTTCTACATAAATCGAGGTTATCGTAATTTTACCGTAATTACCAGAGAAGCGTGGTAAACACCACATAAATTACCGTAATCACCAGAGAAGCGTGGTAAATACCACACAAATTACCGTAATTACCAGAGAAGCGTGGTAAACACCACATAAATTACCGTAATTATGGTAAAAAGATAGCATGTGCAAATTTACGCAATCATCGTACTTACGTGGTAAATACCGATATGAACCGTGATCTCATTTATTACACAGTAAATGACTAAATTACCACGATTACACGGTAATTACCACCAATTACCAATAATGTGGGTAATTACGGTAATTTTCCGGTAAAACCAATAATTACGAAAAAATTGTAACGGTAAGAATCGGAGAATCGAGAGAAAAGAAGGGAGGGGCTAGTAAATGCCATAGTCAGGGATGAGAAGTAAGATGGGGAGGGGAGGGAATTCAAAAAAATGATAAAAAATTATGACGCAAGTCGACTAAGTTATTTTCGACGGCGCTGATTTCAAGTTCATCACTAATTTTGGGCTACAACGATCCTCAAATTAAAAACAAAAGTGTGAAAGAGGAAAGGGATGCAATGGGGAGAGGGGAAACCAACCATGCTGTAACTATCTCTAACGGACAATTACCAGACGTGTATGATTTTCAATTAAGGGCCCATTCGGACATCAGATACATGTCTGAAGAGTACTAAATGAAGAAAGATAGTTATGATGAAAATAAAGAATAAGTAATGGGGGGGGGGGAGGTTCAGAAAAAATGATAAAAAATCGTGTCGTATATCGATTACTATGTTTTCGATGATGCTGGTTTCAAATCCGGGCTCAATTTTAGACTATGTAGGGTACGAGGAACACTGTGAAAATCGTGAGGGGGGATTAGCGGGGAAGGGGGCGGTAAAAATACAAAACTGATGGAAAAATCTTCACACGTGTCGATTTTTAGGTTCTCCACGACATTGATTTCAACCTCGATGTTGATTTTCCACTCACCCTTCTCCCAGTACCTTCTCCCTCAGTCACTCACTTTTCACCGTCTTCATACATCGTGGTAAATTTCACCGTAAAAATTTTCCCCCTCTGGCAACACATCACGTACTGACAAAATTCCAACCTAATTCCGCCAGACCGTAAAACCTTACTCTTCCTCAACGTGGCGCATTACGCGCGAACATTTCAATTAAAAAACCCACCCAGACGTTGGAATTTCCTTGCGTATGCATTTCGCGCACCCAAACAACGTCCACGCAACGCACGAAACGTCCGAATCGGATATTAGAGGAGAAAAAAACGCAGACAAAATTAACAGTTAGTCGAACGAAATTATGAAAATATTTGCCTTAGGAACCAAACACCGCGATCTAAACGCCCTAATCGTTTAACTCTGTCCAAACACCGTTTAACCCAAGTCCATCGGCTGATCGGGGCATCAGACGAAGAAAAAACCACCTCACTCTTGGCGTTATTACACATCTCAATCATCCAGTTTCTTCAATCCGTATACTCGGAAAAAACATCTCACATCCGGGGCCTCGAATATTTTTTCAGAAATTCGCGTCACTCAGCCCTAAATTCTTAATCCGCGCCATTATATTGAAATATTTATCAATTATGTCATCTTTTATAACTTATTTAACACGGCAGTGTGAAGCCACCTCCGTAATTACCGCTCTTAATGCGAACCGACTCGGGCGCTTCGTGTTCTAATAACGCTTTAATAATAGGGTACGGTCACACTGAAGGTGTCTGAATGGGCGTATACTTAACAATAACCCATTATTGCTCGGACCTCACAACGATCGGTATATCTATAAAAAATATACACCCGAGAGTACCACAAGAGTAGAAAAAACACACTCATCGCCAGACAGAGAAGGAGCAAAGAAACAAAAAACCTACACCGAAAAAATTCAAATGCAGAAAAAACTTTCTCTAATGCAGTTTCCAAAAGGTGTATAATTTCGGTAACCTCCCTCGCTCATTTTTAAATTGCGCTCGCATATGCATACATTGTTCGTAAGATTAATAGCTTAATAAAGGTCTACTTCGTCGTTCGGCATGTCTATACATTCGAACCGTTACTTTTATTGTTTTTTCTTTCCCCTCCATCCTGATGTATCCGATTATTATATACGAGATTGATTTTTTTCTCTCATTCTCGCGAACACCTGACATAATCGTAATTTTTTTCCATCTTTGCCTCCCTTCAGGTCTCCGCCCCGATCAAGAATTTCTCATTTTCGCTACAGCGCTGGCGCATTCTGCAACCATTATAAATTGCCGATCGTACAAAAATGCGACTACCTTTTCTCATGATACGCTTTTGTATAGCAACCGTACAACAAAGAGATTCGAAATATTTCATAATTCACCGACGACGCAACACGTTCCACGAGGGAACGAAAAAATAACTCGAGTTTATAATAAAAAATCCGTCAATGACTTCGGACTTTTATAACTTTCTAAAAATTTCCGTCTAGTTTGAGTACGTAAGGTATTATATATTAATAGATTACGAGAGGCAAAAAACAATACGTTTAACAATGCTATCTCGCAACGTAAATCATAAAAAGAATGTTGATTTCCTTCGAACATTTCATAGGCAATTGTTTCAACGTCAGCTAGACGAGATTCTTTTTCAGTTGAGATCGAACGTAGCCTAAGTATTCGCTAAACGGTTTCGTTTGATTTATCGTGATCGGAAATAATTACCTTTGTGCCACTAGTTCTCACGCTAGAATCATCCTGCGCGATGAAAATCATTAAAAAAAATTACATACGTCGATCTAAATCCGGGTAGGGTCGTGTATAAAGCGAATTATTCAAAAGTTCCATAAAAATTCGAAAAAAAAATCGTTACGTATTTATAACACTTCGTTAATTAAGCTCCGTCGCTCAAAACGAACATCATATTCGAAACAGTCATCGCAAAAAACTTAACAATCGATATCCATGAAGGCTATTAATCAATCTTTGACACAGCCCTTCCCCTTCAATAGCCCCTCTTCGCTTAAATACCACAGATAATGAAAAATAAATGTCGTTTTCAAAATCAGCGCCACCGAAAACCTAACAAACGACATACAAGACGTATTTTAATCAGTTTTCCATATCAACCCTTCCCACTCCCCTCTCAACAACCCTCCTCCACGCAAACATACTCCAGATAATTGCAAATGAACGTCTTTTTCAAAATCAGCGCTACCGAAAACCTAACAAACGACATACATGACGTATTTTTATCAATTTTCCATATCGGCTCCCCACCACCCCTCCCCTTTCTCCCAATTCACTAACGAATACTTCTTACAATCAAAAACCATCGTCAATTTCAAAATCATCACCATCAAAAACCAAACAATCGATATACATGACGATTTTTTCAGCCCCTTCACCCCTCCATCCCTCATTCCTTCCCCATCCTCTCCCACTACTCCACTTCCATCACTTCAGCAATGCAATAACTCAAAAAATGACTCCAAATGTGAACGTTACCATGCTACATACCACACAAAACTGTTCTTCATAGATTTCCAATGACAATAAACCTCATCCTCCCCTCCCCTTTTTTGCCTCTCCCCCATCAAACGTGTTATACTTCGGTAATACCTCAAAATAGATCATTTTCAAAAATCTTACAATCGATATTCGGAATTATTCATCGCTTTTTCATGTTATCTACTACTCCCACCATCATTGTCATCTCTCCTCTCCCCCACCACTGCTCAAAACGAATAGTCCTCGTAATTCATTATATATTCATCAAATATAAAGCAACGGGTTCGCATGTGTCACTAATCTCGATGATTCGCATCATATGTTGCTCTAGTTTTGTGAATACGTTGATTTCGCTTAGGTATAGTAAAAAGAAGTGGGAGGGTGAAGGGAGGGGATCGATGAAAAATTGATAAAAAGTCGACATGCATATCGATTGTTGGGTATTGCTGACGCTGATGTCATTTCCAGTGATATTTTTGCAGTCAGATGAGCTGGACGCGAGATATTACGATTTTTGGACAATCAAAGGATCGGATGAAGGATTAATTTGCGTACAGATTATACTATCTCCGATGTAAGATGTGGCGCACTTAATTTTTGAAAATTGCAACTCGAAAAAATGGCAAATGACTTTGTTCGAGTATTTTTACAAACATTTCTTAGTAAATTAACACATTTTCGAGTTCATCGCGGGTATCATCGTTCCGGCGTGAATTCAAAATCTCAAAATGCACTCCAACCACGACCGAATCCTCCGTACCAAAGGACTAATTCTCGTGCCGCCATCTACACGCTTTTTCATCAACCGCCATGGAAATACTCGTCGGAAAATCAACCGTAGAGATCGTCGTAATGTATAAATTTTCCACTCTGGTGAGCTCCCTTCTCAATGTATTTTCGCAACGTTCACTCGAACATAGCACGTTATATAATTCAACTTCGCAGCATCATCGCAGGGCCATGTGGTTATCATTTGGACACCGCGACGTCGTCTGTTGCCGGCGTCTGCACATGGGTCGAACACGTATGACGCAACTTCGGTCATCTTTACACAGCTTAATACTATCGTCAGTGATCTGGTCAGGATATCGAAAGAGGCGCTTTTTAAGGTTCATAAGGTGACAGAAGGTTGATCAACTCTGTCTCGTATATTCCTAAGCTATCGCTTTAGCAGATTCTCCGCATCGGAGCAGCCTCCTTGAGCACTCCCTGCTCCGTTGATTCCTCTTCTATGGCAAAACAAAGAACATCATGGTTCATCGACTCGCAAGATAGGATTGCATCTCATCGCAACATTATACCAAATCGTGAGTGGAAAAAAAGGTGAACGTCATTAATCGGAAGGAGCCTCGGCATATCTAATGCGACGCGGAAATTACACCACAATGTTGCACTTTACACGCAACGCGAACAGATCCGGCCCCAGGAACAGGATTCAGGCATCATTACACACCTCGATAAGATTTTTTCTCCATCCGCGAGGAAAATTTCCAATAAAGGCCACCGAAATCACAATACGCCACGCTTCTCCGCCACGTCCTTTTAAAGGTCAACGAATACGCCGCGTACCGAATAATTAGCCGCATCTCGCAGCTAGCGCGTAATTACTCTAATTTCTCGTTTCGCGTATACCGTCGCCGAATATGCTCGAACGCACCCGCCACAGGGTATTTGCCAGCTTCCACCATACGTAACGCAAATGCCCGCCTTATCGAAACCCATTCATCTATATTAAGACTGGTTCTTTATTAAATCGTCGCTGCAACCGATGCCACCGTCTCTTCTTCATGCTACTTTTTCCATTATTCCGTACATCTGCGTACAGTCGAAATTATCGTTGCGCAGTTTTTTGCTCCTTCTTGATCTTAACATCGATTACGTCTTTTTTCTCTATTTTACTCATTTATTCATTTTTCCTATCGACGATATGCCCCATTACACGTGAATACAAAGTACTCTTTAGCAAAAAAAAAAACACACGTGCATGTGAAGGGGAACGGGGAGAAGTGCAGTCAATGCCAACAGATCCACGTTATCGCAACAAAAAATCGACTTGGAAATGAAATAAAAATAAAACATAAATAAGGAAAGGGAACAAAATTCAATGAAATTGGGTCAAAAGAGGCAGCTGAAAAAATGCGAAATGAAAAAAATTATATCGCGAAGGGAATAAAATACAAGATGTAAACAATTAATGAATGAAATAACGACGAGTAAACAAACAGATAGAGCTGATTTTTGTCTCTGAATCGAAAAAAAGGTGAAAAAAAGAATGTTGATTTTCCAACAAAAATCATCTCATTAAAAAGTCTAATGTTGAAAAAAGGGCAAAAAATTGGAAAATGTATTTATAAAATTAGCACCCTTCACTCCCTCTTTCTGCAATTCTCCTAAAAATTTTGATAATAAAAAATTCAAAGTGATCAGAAAGTAGATATGGAAATATTTCCCGTTAAGTAACGAAAATTCGTAATAATTATTAGACAAAAATAAAAAACAAATAAATTTGAAAGTAAAAGAGAAGAAAATGTTTTCAAATCGAGAAGTTTGAAAAATTCCTCAGCCCGAGCAATAAACAAACTGAAATTCTAACATTTCGACGTTTTTACATTAAAAATGAAAAGAATTCAAAAAAATTCCAAAAATGTGTTTAATTTTTTGATAAAAGATTCTGTTATAAAGTTTTAAAGAAATTATGAGAACCCCCTTCTCCTTTCCATCAAGTTTTTACACTTCAAAACAACCGCAAAAATAAACTAAAAGAACCGTAAATATTTTTCTTTAAAAAAAATGTCAATAAAAATTTTTCAAAACCTACTACACAATGAAAAATCAACCTGTAGTAAAATTTCAATATCATAAAATTTTTTTAAGATAAAAATTCAGAAAAAAATGGAATTTATGCTTCAAAAAAACGATAAATTAAAAAAAAACTTGGAAAAAATATCAAAAAGAGCTTCAATGTTATAAAAAAGGCTAAAAATTACAGATCAAACACCAATATTTTATGCATAAAAAAATTTTAATTTATTTTAAAACGAAAAAATTTACCTTCGATTTTCCCTAAATTTTTGACGCCAAAAAACTTTCCAAATTTTTCCACAAAAATGCCTCAAGTTGAAATTTTTTAATTGAAAAAATTACCAAAGATAGAAATCAACTTGATTTTAATTTCTTTCGGAAAAATTCTTAAGTCCCCCTCCACTACACAATTTCCCGAGTTTCGTAAAAAAATTCCAATGAAAAACGAACTACGAAAATTGCTCCAAAATGTTGAATAAATTCGAACATCGCGTCAAAAAACACTCAAAGATTAAAATTACTTCAGGCCGAAGAAACACCTCGGAGGCGTATAGAGGGAAGTCGAAAGAAGAAAGAGGGGTTTCGAATCCACACAAAACCGTAAAAATTCAACCATCATAAATCCACTCTAAATTTATCAAAATACGTAATTTTATTTCGCAAGTTTCCATAAAAAGCAATAAAAATAACCGAACATACGACGCGATTCAAAACCTAAAAATAAAAACACACAAATCTGGTTCGTAGAGCACTGTAAAACTTTCAGATTAAATAAAAAAAATCACCTCAAAACACCTTTTTTCGTAATCGATACTCGATAAATTACACGTAAATATGACGATTTAATCGAAAAACTCGCCGATTTCATCATTTTATATTTAACATCAGACATTATCAATTTATGCTAATTAACGTGTATACAATTAACCGTTCGACACTTGGGATAAAAAAATTGAAAAAAAAATTACTTCGTGGGAATAAATTTCAAGCAAATGAAAACCGGTTGCGTTTGAAAAGGACAGCGCTTTAAAATTGGTTAAAAAATAGACGAAATTTTTTCCTAAATAATTAGTCTACTTTCTATATAAATGATACATTTGAATAATGAATTTTTTGCTAATTAAACATTCAATGGCTTAATTACGTTTTGACATGTTTATCATAAATGTTATCGTTTTACAACACGAATTCGAACAAAGCTGCATTTTAATTACGTCGATTAAATTTAAAAGAGAAAAAAATCCGCTGTAAAAATTCGTATTTCCGGCTACTGCGAAAATCACGTTGAAAATGTATCAACGGGGTTGACCCCCTTTCACGTGTCACATCGTACATGCGATGAAGTTCAACTTTCGCGACTACATCCGCGAGCTTGGCGATGTTCGGCTGACGATTGAAAATAAAAGGTAGGACGAAGGCGGGGACACGTGGAAATTTATGGTTTTTCTGTGTGTTTGGCCAAACGAAGATGATTTTGGGAAGCGATACGACGCATGGAATTTCAGACCACCTTGCAAGCGTATCTAATGCATAGAACCGGGTCTCAGCTTTATTCCACCCTCGCTGACGTCATCGCGTATTTCACGCGGACGCGGCGCAGCGTCGAAATTTCACCCAAAAAGCGAAAGACTCGCCGACGAAAACCTTTCACAAAGAGCGAGCTCCGGGGTTGGCGAGAGCGAATAATTAGGCGCGCAAGTTGTAAAAGCATGCGGTCGCCGGGCGGAGGGTACACGAAAAAGATCCCCCACGCGTCCGCTACCTTGGTACGCGTGAGAAAAGGGGCGTTGGGCGGGGTCCTTTGTCGGTCTCGTTTCGTATATGTGCGTTACACAGCACGCGCGCCGCGCGGACCTCTCTCCCGGGCAATGCTGTGCCCCAATCTCATTCTCATGTCATCTCGGATTTGGATGTCAGCTCCACATCATACGAATACCTTTTGCCCCGTTCGCGTGTCTGTTTTTACGCGTGTACGCGTGTATTTTTCACACTCTTCTTCTGTCGAGCTCACGGCGAAAAAAATTCGCCCCGGTATTTCGATTGAATTTTTCGCGTTATCTATGGTGCGCTTTTCCGCCTGATTTTTCCGACCATCCGCGACGATTTTTTTTCCACTGTTTCGCGTCGTTTAATTCGCTCGTTTTCGCCATCAATTCCGCGAACGATGACGATTGGACTTCGAGTCGAGGATATTAATTCATAACGAGACATGCGACCGATCTATTCCATAATGGTAGTGTATCTGTGTTCTCTTCAATTTTTCGATGCCGGGTAAGCATTAAATTTCGCAAAAATAACATTATTTTTAGAGATATCGCGTAAGCGCCTTTATGTCTAGTTCTTCCGCACCTTCCGAGCCATTTCCAAGAATACTCGGCAGGCTTCACCTATAAAATCATCCTCGTGCACCAACCAGAAACTAATATATTCGTGTACGTTGCCATACACGCACACACACACGTGAATATCTCATTCCGACCAAAACAAACAGGTGCTCGACCCCTTTCCATCATTCCAGAACTTCGTGCGTAATTTATTAGTGTAATCATTTTGGAATCTTTTCGCGAAAAAATTCCAGTTCAGTATTCGTGATGGTCAGGAGCACCCTTAAAATAAAATAATTTATTGAAAATTAGGAGCCACTGAGGCCTAAAGGAGTTTACAAATTTCACGAATCTCGAATTTTTGAAAAAGCGACCCTAAAGAACTCGAGAAATTTAATTTTCAAGCGTCAATTTTTTTTTATTTTTGGCAAATTTGTGACGTCTTAAAAATGACAATTTGGAAAATTCAACGCCAATGAAATTGTTTTTATGAAATGGAAAAAATCAGCCAAATACATATATAATTTTTAATTATCAAAAATACATAAAAAAGTCTAATAGGAGCTAAAATTTTAAGCGTTTAGCCCAATCTTTTGAAATTTTGAAATTTAGAAAGTCATGTAAATAACATGAATATTTATAATTTTAGGTTTTTCAAGTCACGATGATACGAAAATGCCAAAAAAATTTTTTAATAAAGATAGCAAAATCCCTAGCACCCTTTCCCCTCCATTCATGAAATTTCATTGAACTTTTAAAACCTAGAATACACGAAAATAATAAAATTCAATATTTTATGTTCAAATAATCAAACTCGAAAAAAATATACATAGGTTTACTTAAGTTGAATTTTCTTCGATTTTTGGAAACAGTTACATCACGACGTAGAGTTGAATTTTTCAAAAAAAATATTTGAAACTTCTAAAATTTTCTAAAAATTTAAAAACTAATTTAAGCAGCTAAAAATCGATTTAAGTAGTTTTTTGAGGTCGTTTTCCCAAAAATCCCAAGATTATTCAAAATCATACATCAACATCTGAGACATGTGCCTCGTAAATGGTAAAAGGGGCTGGTATTTCAAAAGCCATTTCCGCGGAGTGATATTTTCAGTGAGATCAATAATCGACTCAAAAAAACGCCCCAAATGAGATTCGAGTATCGATTATTTGCATTTTTTTCCTCCATAAACAGTGGAAAGTGAACTCCCAAAACGAACTTTCAGCTTGGGTGGTTCATTTTTATATTTTTCGTCGATTTTCTCAGTCCAGCGTACAGCTGCCCAATTCAAATGCTTCTACTTTATAATCTTCAAACACGATTCGACGTCGACGCCAAGTAGAATTTTCCACCCATATTTATCGAATATAAATCACGTAAAAAACCTCGATATTACTACTTAAAATCGTAATAATTTTTCGCCATATTTCCGTATTCGTGTCCTGTTCACGTTAGTAAAAATCACCTTCTAATACATCGATTATAAGGTAATTACCGACGTAATCCTTATTAAGTAAACGACTAATGCGCCTCGTAATTAACGTCGATCCCACGTTCGATGATTTTGCGTTAAATTGTTTGGTAATTTGTACATATACGAGAATTTTACATCTTAAGCGAGGTTCCGGCGCCTGGACACCCACCTAGGAAGTACTCGATGGTCGATGAGTTGATGAGGTATACAAACGAGGGAAGAGGTTGATGAATGATTTGATAATTTTTAAATCATGCGCGTGGTTTGAGGACAGAAGCTTTAAAAGAGGAAGATACTCGAGGAAAATGATTGGGAGGGTCGATTTTTAAACATTTAAGGATCAACTCTCGAGGGGTAAGAAGAGCGAAATCGTGAAATTGTCGTGGCCACTCTAAGAGGAGCAATGATTTAGTAATAAAAAAAATCAACCAAAATTATTTAAATTCGAAAAAAAATTCCAAAAATTGAAAATTGTAAAAATTTTAATTTTTACATTTTTTAATATGTTTAGAGAAATTCGGGACTAGCGGCTCGTCCACAAAAATGTTTTCAATATATGCCTCCTACGTCGGTTTTCCGTTCTTATCTTCGTAAAAACAAATTAAATCCGGAAAACACTTCAATTCAAAATTAAAACTCATCTAATTCTCTACAAAACATATTTTAGTATAAAATTTCTAAAAATAATTAAGAAAATACAACCACCCCTGTAAATATCTCCTCCCCTCTTAAATCGATTTTACAACCTCCAAACACACCAAAGCACTCGGTGTTATATTTCGTAAATACAAAAAAAAAAAACATCAAAAGATTCGAAAATGAATCGACCACCCAACTTCGACGTTCTCAAAGAACCCCTTTTCGAGCCCGAGGTCAGGAAATCGATTTTTAATTTCGGGCTTCAAATAAAATATGCAAATTTAATATCACAAAACATGAATTTCGACGCTTCAACTCGACACAGTGCACCTTTTCGATTTTAAAATTACTAAAACATTGAAAAAAATTAAGTAGGCGTTTATTGATTTTTAAAAGGATACTTTTGTATTCATCGAAATATCTAGGTTTTCTATTTTATCGCTTCCTTTGAAAATCAGATTAAATAAAAAACCAACGTAAGCTTTTTAACCTTTTTCTACTCGTACGTTCTTTGAAATATCTCGCAAAATACTTGGCTTACGATATTTTTATAAGAAAAAATGTCCTTTTGAACGAAAAATCTTGACCACGTCGAAACGTCTATTCAAGTTTACAAACACAAATTTACATTTTTTTCAACTTGAGAAAGTTTTGGTTTCGATTCTTTTTTATTAGAAAAGAAAAATACGAAAATTGAGTTTTTTTTCTAATTTTTTTCAAGCGTTAAAACTTCAGCGATTTTGAAGTCTTTTGAATCTCATTTTGATTATAAAAATAATATTTCGCTTCGAAAAACGCACATAAACAATGCAAAAAATCCTCAAAAGTGAACAAAAATTGGAAAATTTTTAACGAAAAAATTTTTTGAATTGGGTAAAAAACTTATAACGAAATTTAAATAAAAAAAAGAAATTTTTACTCGAGGTTTCCTTCAATAAAAAATTTTCGAATTAATTTTCTAAGCAAAAGAGAAAGAAGAAATATGCGAACAAGTTGAAATCAAGGAAAAAATACCAGAAAATTAAGATGAAAATGTTTTTTTTTTTTAATTTTAAATTATGAGTATGTATATTCCAATGATTTTTCAAGATTTAAAATTTCACACAACCCTTTGCCCTTCTCATCTTTGAAAAACAACTTCTATCTCATTTTCACACCAATTTTCATTGGATTTTTGGTCTTCTGCACTCATGGTACGTTCTTTTTACTCCTCAAAATTAAATAAAAGGACACTCGGAGTGCCTCAGAAGAAAACCCGACAAAGAACATTTTTCCATTATTCCCAGACCGAAGGTTTACCCTAAAATTGTGAAATATTTTCAAAAAACCTCTTCCCATCTCCCTCTCCATCCCTTCGATTGATCGACGGCGCGAATATCAAGCACTAAATCTTCATTAAGGGACACATCTAGACGGTAAATACGAACGCTTTATAAATCCAGCGAAGCTTTTCGAACACCTCACTTACGCTTTAACCCAAATTCATCAAATCGATAATAAAAATCACCTGATAAGCGTGCAATTCGATTACGCGACAGAGGTACGGAAATAAGGGTGCGCAGAGACAAAACCCACCCCAGGCTTTCGGGAATGATTTAAACTTGGCAAATTTTACGCTACCGTTGGCAAATCGAAAAGGGAATCTAAACATCAAAGCGATCCGATAACGTTCGTACTGAGATAGGGAGCTGACGAGGTAAACGCACACAAAGAAAATATTTAAACCGTGATGCAGAAAAAACTAACGAATTCAATAACCTCTTCGTGCTTTCTTCTCATCGCGTCGCGAAAGCTCGCTAAGACGTATCCTCAATTCCTCACCGCTTCGGGCCATCGAACGCACCTTCGCGGGTGGACATTTTGGACATAATTATCTCCAGAGTCGCGATCATGACTCAATACATCACCATCACGTACGAATCATCGCTCGTGATTCGACTATATAATCAGCTAATACGATTCATCCGAATTTTCCTTCCATCTACGAATTTCTGGTAATTTGTGACCATCGTTAACCCAAAACGTACATCGACAAATATTTCACCTGCGTCCTGAACCCGAGATCTACGCTGATCTCAGCCGCGCTCTTAAATTCGTCGTGAATAAATTCTTAACGAAAGTGTGAAAAGGATAATAAACCAGGTAAACATCGTAAACGACGCTTCCTGCGTTGTTTTTACGACGCTCTAAAAGCATTTTCGAATCTCCCATTTTCTCTACTCTCCTTTCTAAATACGACCTTGAACTTAAAAAGATCCGAATTATCGAGCCACAAAGGTTCACACGATTCCTCTTACGCAACCAACGTCCGGCCGCCTGATCCTTTCGATGTTGCGCGTATGCATAGCAATCGACGCTTATGACTCGGCGTCGTCGCGACCTCCCGCAGCAAATTATTCTCGCGTTTCCGTGAATTTCGATCGTGTTCGTGACACGTCACCTTGACTGTTGAGCTATGATTTAGCTCGAATTACCAACATGAGTAACCAGCGGCGTGGCAGATCTTCGCGAGTAGGAGTCTTCGGGGGTAATGAATGCTCTGTTTTAATGCAGGAGACGCTCGACTGCGCAATTATTCATCTTTCTTGAAATTTCCCGCATGACGATAGCTGTCTTTTTCTTCCGTTTTCATTCGTCGATGTTACGACAAATGTGGAGATTTTTCATCAAATTTTCCTACCTTTGAAACCTCAGCTTGCGAGACAATCGACAATCGAATATTTCGACCAGAAGCACTAACGATGTCAAGAAGAAGAACGTAATGGGGTCAAGGATGAATAGAAAATTAAGTCATAGGAGGGGCATTTCAAACTAATTACCTCAATTTTACATAAAAATCTTTCGCAATATGTACATAGTTTTTTTTTTCTGAAGTTACGCAATATCACACGAATAAAAATTTATTGTAGACGCTCAGCAGAAGGCGCTGATAAGGTACTGAATCAATTCCACAACAACGTTTCGAAAATAATTATGCATAGAACCATAGAGAATCGAAAAAAGCCCCAAATTTTGAGTTTATTCCTCATATATTCGAAAACTTGAAAACTTGATAATAAAGAAAATGAAAATCCTTCTCGATAAAGTTATCATCTGTTTCCCAAATTTTTTGTTCACAAATTCCCTTTTCCAAACATCGATTTCTCAAATTTATCAACTCTCGGATAAAATTAATTACAAAAATTCTAAATTCTTATGATTTTACAATTATAAAAATCAATGCTTTTTATGGGTATTTTCATAATTTTTAGCCGTGTTTTTAAATAAAAACCAAGGATATTACGTTGTATTAGTCGGTGTGAGTTGGAAGGGAGGGGGGGGGGGTATTCAAAGTTTGTTTTGGGACCTCAAGAGTCCATTTTGAGCATTTTCATAGATGTCAGTTTTTATATATATACATATAAAATTTGTTTTTGGCGTTTCACTCGGGTCGATTCCAACAAAACAAATTCGAATTCGAGTAATGGGGTTCTTTTGGTGAAGCTACTTGGTGACCAAAGTAGGAATGACCTTGGATCAAAATTTAGATGAGTAATTTTTTTCAAGGGTGGGGGGGGGAGGGGTGAAAAAAATTCAAAAACGACTAAAACATAAACCAATCGATAGAGCATCAAAATATGTACAACATATCAAAAAATCAGCGTCCTAAACCACGTAGGAGGTGAGCCCCTCCCCCTTTATTTGACCTTGAAAAGTTGTGTGTCGTGGTTACAGCCCCCCCCCCCAATTGATCTAGGAAATTGTGCTTTTGCATGTATATGTAGTGAGTGCTCGAATAATACCTTTTGAGGGTATCGACCTTTCACTTCCCCTCCATCCCTTTTCAGCCTTCAAAAACCTAATTTATGGGTCTTTTTTAGTGGTTTTAAATTTCGTGTCATTGCTGCAGCCCTCCCAAATTGACCTAAGAGATCGTGCTTCGGCATCTCACTGAGAAAAGACTATTTCATTGTCTTGCAAGAGCTGAATTATTTATAAGGAACATTTTCAATAATTTTTTCATAAAGATCAATTTAAAAATGATCATTGATCTCATTGGCAAGTGTTACAAATTCATCGAAATTCAAATGCCCATTTGAACGGACAATTTTCTTTCATTATCTCAGTCAATCAATCAAACAAGGTTTTTTTTTGAAAGGTGCCCAGCATCATAACGGTCTTCAGCATCAGACTGTCTTTCGAACTATCTTATTTCTTTAAAAAATCCATAAAACTTCGCAATTGCTTACGACGTTTAAATTTGCTTTCAAATCTATTAATAACATATATAATAATTTCACTAGTAATAAAGATTCCATCCTTCCCGATGAAAAAAACGGAGTTTATAAACTAGCTTGCGACACTGGTAAAGCTGTTTACAGAGGCCAAACAGGTAGAGCTTTTAAAGTTCGCATCAACGAACATATGTAAGTCCTTCGCTGACCACCTCCTTGAAAATAATCATGCCTCAAAGTTTAGATACAACATTTTACGGGTCGAAAGTAAGGATAGACGTCTGAATTCCTTAGAAAAGTTAGAAACAATTAAATATAAGGCTTTAGGTATCGTAGAATTAAATGACGTCAGTAAAAGATTAAAATTTGTTTATCTCTAACTCCTTCAATAACAAATCAATAATTGCGAACAATTATCTTACCGGATTGTAATACAATTTAGCATGTGGGCGTCGATTCCACGTGTCGTTAACTTCCACAAATTAGCCTTTGAATTTCAGGTTTGCTGAAAAAAAAAAAAGAAAAACAACAGTCAGATATGTAAATGAAGGCGAAGAAAAAATAGAGATATTCCAATGAAGGGAAAAAAATTATATTTAATTGATTTTTCCGCTTATTTCCTTTTTAAAGACTTTGTACAATATTTCATTTTTTTTCAATTCAATTTTTAAAGCCGCAAAGTCAAATAACATGAATAAATTTTACTGTATTTCTTTAAATGAAGATATCAAATTGAATTAAATATAAAAGTGCGTTATCCAGGGCATCTAGGATTGTTGATAAAATCAAAAAAATAAATAAATAACGCGAACATTGAACATTCCAGATCACTAAAATGTACCATGCTACAACATTGACCAATTTCTCCCAGAAATTCCATCGAACTATGCAACAAATCAACCAATACAACTCTATTACCTACCCCAAAGAACTCTTCATTCTACACCACCGCCACCAGTCCATCTCCAGCACCACGACACTTTCTGCCTCCATACGAACTTCTTCACACCCCTGTTGGCTTCAACTATCCCACACTCGACAACCATAAACGCGTCGGACACGCGTGAATTCACCACATACCTCCCGTTCATTGCCCGGTTTAAATTTCAGAATTTCGGTATTGCCCTTGATAGATTTCCGAATACGTAGGCAACAAGGTACAATGAAATAGTAGCATGTTGTTCACGTGACGTATTTTTTATCCGTCCAACAGGCCGAATAGAAGAGGTAAATGTATGTGGACAGTCGTGGGAAAACGATCCGATCATCTTATAAGATAATGGCGCTAGTTCAACCTTTTTTTTTTTCGTTTTTAGTCTTCCCATTACTTTTTTACCTCCTCTTGGTTGCTCTATCAAACGGCAATATTTTCGAGACCGTTTTTATCATTTTAAAAATAATTCCCCGGTTTTTTTTTTCTTTTACTGGTGAATATTTCGAATCATTTGTTCTTCACATACACATATAAAAAGATCCAAGAATGACGATAATTTTTCTCAGAACCGACGTACCTTATTGAGACATTAAAGTGTGGGAACTTGGAAAAATTCAATTCGATATATGACTTCACTATTTTCGTATACTTGTCACCGTCGTAGTTTGAAAAAATAACACGAATTTTTCCCGTAACCGAACACCTCGTGCGTCGTTGATTTACACGAACCACACAGTTCGGACTAGCGAACGCCAAATTCGCCATCATGGCGTTTACCACAAAAGCATACACGTCAGAGAAACATCCTCGATAGAAAAAGAGAAAAAGGTCGAGTGAGGCTAACTGGCGAACTACACGAAGATTAGGATTTTGTATACGCGACTACAAGAGAATAAAAAAGGGGACAAAAACATACTCGAAAAATCAAGCGAACGCCGGCATTCCTTTGATCAGCGAATCGTGCAACGGGCACATTACATATTAAGAGGATTCCCTACTCCATATACACCGAACATACACGCGCGCAAATACCTCCTGTAATCCTTAGCAGCTTCGTAGTTGCTAATTCTTTTTATTTTACGACACATATAGTATCTCCGCTACGAGTTGAATTTAATAAAAGCCTTTTTCGCAACTATGTTGAGCCACTTCGTACACAGACGAGAGCGCGCACTTTATACGAAAGTTTAAATAGTCTAGGTGAGTTTAATTCACCGATGTCGAGTTCACGCCCTATTCCTTCTTTTTTTTCGCGTCGAAAACCAAAAAAATACTCGTCTTTGAGTACCACCTTGGCACCTTTTTTTTTCTACCAAGAGTTTTTTTCTACGGTGTCGACAACGAGACGTGTGTACAGAGTAATTAGCGAGCTAATTTTTCGCAACTTTGTTACAACGTTTATTCGACGCGGAGCCCGTCAGACGATACTTGGCCGAGGACGAAGCGACATTTATATCCTTTGGAATTTCAATTTCAAAGGTTTTAATTATTCGCCGCAAAGGTTCATATATATATTTCTACGTGGATATATTTGCGATCCAGAGGAGGAATTTTTTCAACGTAAATCATATTGCGTAACTTAATATCGTGTTTGACTAAATGCGTGACGTCATAGATTCCATTTTGTATTGCGCATCGGTGACGTCATCGCTAGTTGGGGAAATTTTCCAGCATTTTGGAGGCATTGAAATTGGAATAGATTGGTACTGCGGGTGAATTGTGGTATTCCTATGAATTGATGACGTCATCAATTTTTTTCAAAAGTTTAATAAAGGGAGGAGAGGGGGGATGCAATAAAACAGGAAATATTTCCATTAGTGATACTGTCAAAAACCTGATTAACTTAATTTTTTTTCTCAAAAAATCGACAAAAAATACGTGCTTCAAGTCGTTATACTCAGGGGAGGTGGAACGAAATTCGTTTCGTTTTTTACCATTTCGTTTCGTTATCGTTTTCCAAAAAATTCAAAAATTCATTTCCAAAAGGAAAAACAAAAAAAAAAGGTCAAATCCCGATGTGTCTGTGGTTACTTTTCTACATGATAAGCCTTCTGGCATGATTTTCTAGGAAGTATCTCAGTATAGGAGCATTGAACAAACATAAATTTCGTTGAAAAATAATGGAAAAATCACAAATTGAATGCCGAAAATTATAATAACGGAAACGAAACGAAATATTTTGTTCGTTCACAAACAAAATCGTTTCGTTTCCCATAACGTTACATCAATTTTTTTGAAAAAAGTGCATTTCGTTTCGTTTTGCGTTTCGTTTCTTATTTCGTTCTAGCACCCCTAGTTATAAATTACGTTACATTTTACGCTAAAATAGATAAATGACGTCGAATGATAACTGTAGTGCGGATTAATGACGTCATCGTTGAGTTAAAAATCTGACGGGATGATACAAGGGGGAAGGGGGGTTGGATGTACACGTCGATGAAAAATTCTTCAGGTGATTTTATATAATTTTTTTTTATTCGATAATTTTTCGAGTATTTTTCAACTTTTTTCAGCAATTTCGTAACTACATATTATTTTGTTTAATGATTATTTTTTGTCAATTTTTTAATTACAAACATATTTTTATTGAAAAAAAAAAAAAGAGGCCTAATAAAGCTTTGCAAAATTTTCTACTTTTCATTTTTCTTATCCTCGAGTTTCTTCATCCAATAATCGAAAAATCTTTGAAAAAGTTAAAAAATGACCAAAGGTTGTTGATGGCCTTTGCTGAACGAGTAACCTCGTAGTCCGATAAATGGTATATTTTGTATTCCAAGTTTGAAAAAAGAATAACGCATACTGGTCGTATGCGTAATCAAGCTAGATCTCGATTTACAAAGAACAAGTATGGAAATGGAAGCGCCACTGAAACGAATTTCCGATACGATCGGCATGACAGAAGCGATAAAAAAAGGCCGAGATATCGCCTAGATCTATTTCCTATATAATTTTCTTGACGTTCACTTCACACGTTTTGAAACCAGTTTTAATTAAAATAGACCAAATGAACGGATGAAATGATTTTTCACAGATTCGACGACGATAAGCTCGTGGATTAGAAATGATCCCATATCGTAAGGTATTTAGCAACATAGTTCGATATACGTGGAAATGTTGTTAAAGTGTTATACGGCCTAATAAAAGCCACGAAATCGTGTACATCGTATTTAGAATGGGCTTTCTAAAATATAAACAATTTTGCGGCATAATAAAAATACGCCGAATAAACTCGTTTCATTCTTCTGAACCGATTATACGGAATATATTCGATAAAGAAGGTATAAAGTTTTTACGATTTTTTAAATAAATGTAAACACGTGAAAAATCAATAGCTACTTTTACCCTAGACGGCTACCGAAATGGGCAATCGGTGAAATGAATATTTCGCCATGCCGGACGATTTCTTACTTGTAACATGTTTTTTAACACGGATCGGTTTATCTATCGGTGATTTATTACAGCGACAAAATTTTCCAACAACGTAATTCTACATAAAACAAATAAATCGACGATTCCACTAGATGAGTGTTATCTTGTTCCTGTATAAGTACACCGCGCTAGGATACACTTGCCAAAGAAACTCGACAATGTTTTAATGAGCTTAAATAAATATTAAGATAAGAGTATACGTATTCAAGGTAACTCGACATGTTTATTGGTCATCAACCGCGCACTATTTCGCGGTAATTAGTAATTTGTTTAAGTAAGTTCACTGCTCGATTCACATACGATGTTTGACATCAAACACCAACGTCGGAGAGGAAAACTAACTACGCTGGCGGCTTCGAAAATTCAACCATAGAGAATTTGTACACTCGAGCGTGGGTTTAGTCGGTATCTATATACGAATGAGGAATGACGCAGGAATTTATATATTCTGTTAAGATCAGACTATAATTCAGCACGAATATTAGAAATTCTTGATTTGATAACAAATCTAAGCCACGTATAAGTAAGATTTTAAATTACATGTTTAACACGTACTTGATTTGTATGCTTATGGATCCGAGGTAGAAGTTTCGACGGACTTGAGCACATCGCGAATCACTAATAACCGATAAAACGCGCATATATAATCTTGTTGCGGTCAATTAAACAATAATTAAATCAATTATCGGTATTACGAACACTTCACACGAATTAATCACGTTAAATTGTCGTTAGTCAAATTGGCATCCATTTTTGCCTCTTTGTATTCTTTGTTCTTGTTCAACGGAATTTCCCGGTTTTTGCGAACCTTAAATCATAATCAGTGTTACCCTTGAATGCACAATTATTTTGCTTTTTGCTTACGCACAAGTGTTGTACTTGCTGGTGTTGAAAAAGTCCAAAAGTTTTATTTTTCAATTTTTTATTTAATTAATAATTATTCCAGATTTCTAATTAAAGTAAATAACAATGTACAACGTAAGATTGTTTTATTACCTTAAATGAATTTCAAATAGATAATAAATATCTTGAACAAGTATTTCTAATTTCCTTTATCAGCCGTAGTGGAGCGTTGATAACGTATCCTTTTTGGTCAACCATTTCAAGTTCCCATCGTTTTACTTTCACGATAGTGTTGGGAATAATCGATTATTTCAATAATCGATTAATCGATTATTTTTTTTTGCACATTTTTCACTTATTTAATTTTTATTGAATTACAACAGCAGCAACACCAACAACAGGTGAAAAAGTCATGAATCTATGCCGTTGTGATATTAAAATGTCTTATTCAAAGTGAAAAATGTGCGAAAAAAATAATCGATTAATCGATTATTGAAATAATCGATTATTCCCAACACTATCGTGAAAGTAAAACGATGGGAACTTGAAATGGTTGACCAAAAAGGATACGTTATCAACGCTCCACTACGGCTGATAAAGGAAATTAGAAAAGTAACAATTCATGACAGGAAAATTTCGAGGACGTCACTATTGTATATGACGTCATCATTGGCTTTACTAATGTTGCATGGTATTTACCTTGTTTTTTACCAACTTATATTTTTTACCTGCTTTTACTTACCTTACC
>QBDW01002273.1:0-12847 GCA_003261595.1 Maconellicoccus hirsutus
AACAATTTAAAACGAATTTTGGAGGATTTTAGCAATGTTAACGAGATTTTAATGTTTCTTATGCTGTTTTAAATGATTTTAAACAATTTTAAACGAATTTTGGTGGATTTTAGCAATGTTAACAAGATTTTAACGTTTCTTATGCTATTTTAAGTGATTCTAAACAATTTTAAACGAATTTTGGTGGATTTTATGCAATTTTAACATGATTTGTACGTTTGTTATGCTACTTTGAGTGATTTTCAACAATTTAAACCACATCTTGACTGTTTTCATGCATATTTGCGCGATTTTAAGCAATTTTAAACGAATTTTATTGGATTTTAGGCAGTTTTAACAGGATTGTAACGTTTCTTACGCTCTTTCAAGTGATTCTAAACAATTTTAAACGAATTTTGGTGGATTTTATGCAATTTTAACATGATTTGTACGTTTGTTATGCTACTTTGAGTGATTTTCAACAATTTAAACCACATCTTGACTGTTTTCATGCATATTTGCGCGATTTTAAGCAATTTTAAACGAATTTTATTGGATTTTAGGCAGTTTTAACAGGATTGTAACGTTTCTTACGCTCTTTCAAGTGATTCTAAACAATTTTAAACGAATTTTGGTGGATTTTATGCAATTTTAACATGATTTGTACGTTTGTTATGCTACTTTGAGTGATTTTCAACAATTTAAACCATATTTTGACTGTTTTCATGCATATTTGCGTGATTTTAAGCAATTTTAACAAGATTTGAACGTTTCTTATGCCACTTTAAGTGATTTTTAACAATTTTAAGCATTTTTACACAAATTTTGTTGGATTTTAGGCAATTTTAACAAGATTTTAACGTTTCTTATGCTATTTTGAGTGATTTTCAACAATTTAAACCATATTTTGACTGTTTTCATGCATATTTGCGTGATGTTAAGCAATTTTAACAAGATTTGAACGTTTCTTATGCTACTTTAAGTGATTTTTAACAATTTTAAGCATTTTTACACAAATTTTGTTGGATTTTAGGCAATTTTAACAAGATTTTAACGTTTCTTATGCTATTTTGAGTGATTTTCAACAATTTAAACCATATTTTGACTGTTTTCATGCATATTTGCGTGATGTTAAGCAATTTTAACAAGATCTGAACGTTTCTTATGCTATTTTAAGTGATTTTAAACAATTTTAATCAAATTTTGGTGGATTTTAGCAATTTTAACAAGATTTTACCGTTTCTTATGCTTTTTTAAGTGATTTTAAACAATTTTAAACGAATTTTGGTGGATTTTATGCAATTTTAACATGATTTGTACGTTTCTTATGCTATTTTGAGTGATTTTCAACAATTTAAACCATATTTTGACTGTTTTCATGCATATTTGCGTGATGTTAAGCAATTTTAACAAGATCTGAACGTTTCTTATGCTATTTTAAGTGATTTTAAACAATTTTAATCAAATTTTGGTGGATTTTAGCAATTTTAACAAGATTTTACCGTTTCTTATGCTTTTTTAAGTAATTTTAAACAATTTTAAACGAATTTTGGTGGATTTTATGCAATTTTAACATGATTTGTACGTTTCTTATGCTATTTTGAGTGATTTTCAAAAATTTTAATCAAATTTTAACCGTTTACATGAATATTTGCGTGATTTTGAGCAGTTTTAACAAGATTTTAACGTTTTTTACGCTATTTTGCGTGGTTTTTAACAATTTTATGCAATTTTAATAACAATTTAACTGCTTTGATGCATATTTGCGTAATTTTTAGCAATTTAAAAAAAATTTCCTGCATTTTGAGCAATTCTAACAAGATTTTAGCGTTTCATATGCCATTTGGCGTGATTTTCAACAATAATAAACAAATTTTCACTATTTATGCTCTTTTAACATAATTTTGACGGTTTTTATGCCCAAATTTTGATTGATTTTATGCCTTTTTAACATTGATTTTTCATATGGTTGTAACTCCTTGAATTTTGGAGGGCGAAACAATTATATCTCATTTTGTGGGTCCTGAAAATCTTAACAATGTGGCTCCTTCAATTTTAGAGTTTGATGAAACTTGAACATGATTTATTTTTTAGAGTTTGAAAAGTTCCACCAAAAGTTTTAACCGAATTTTGTCTATCTATATTGCCAACTGAGTTACGACGTTCTGAAAAAACAGTGGAAGCATAACTTTGCTTCTTCAAATGTTACTATCAGCAACCACACATATGCTTGTATAGTTTGGGTAGCTGGATCATGGATATGAAGACGATGCACTGATTGCGAAACACCCTATATAATCAACGCTAGTTTTTAATACGTTTACTCGTTTATAGAAATGCTGCAAAAAATGCTGGAAAAAAAATTAGAAAAAAAAGCCGGACGTAATTACGGGCCGCCTGGAAATAAGACATTGATATATTTCATCGACGATATGAATATGCCCGAAGTAAAGCTTATTGTTTTGTTTGGATCGAATTACCATGCACTACCCACGCTCTCTTTTCAACATTTAGCACCCAATTGTACCTTCCCTTTAACAAAGAATACGTACAACACGTATTTCAATTTCAGGTCGATTGTTACGGTACCGTACAGCCGCATACGTTAATTCGACAGCATTTAGATTACGGTCATTGGTACGATAGGTCGAAACTTTCTCTGAAAGATATTCAAAAATGTCAATACGTCTCGTGCATGAACCCGACGGCCGGAAGTTTCACGATAAACCCGAGATTACTAAGGCATTTCTGCGTATTCGCGATCAGGTTTCGATTCTATGATCGATTAAACTCGTTGGCGAAATTGCGATTTCATCGTTTTTTCACTTTCAGCTTCCCCGGAGTTGAATCTTTGACGACGATTTATCAATCCATCTTGAGCCAACATTTCTCAAATACCGATTACAGGATACCATACGCTGTTGGTCGACTTTGCAAATGCGTCGTCGACGCTTCGGTGGCGTTACATAACAAAGTGTCTTCGGTATTTCTGCCGACTGCGTCGAAGTTTCATTATATGTTCAATCTTCGAGATTTGTCGAATGTGTTTCAAGTAGGCTTAACTTCACATGTCAGCGGAGCTTGCTGTATTCATCGTATGGTAATTTTTTTCCTCAGGGGTTACTCTTCAGTACGGGAGAATGTTTAACATCTCAGGTAGATTTGATGAGATTATGGATGCATGAAACGCATCGCGTATATGGTGATAAATTAGTCGACGACAAAGATATAGATAATTTCACCAAATTACAATTGGACGCGTTGAAAAAGAATTTCGAGGTGAGGTCGACTTGAATTTGAACGAGAGTTTCCAGTCAGATGAAGATCTCGAGTCGATTTTATTTGCATTTAGGAAGTAGAGGAAAGCTCGCTTTTCGAAAAACCCAATATTTATTGCCATTTCGGACAAGGTTTCGGCGAACCGAAGTACATGCCGGTTACAAAATGGACGACAATCAGTTCACTACTACAAGAGGCCTTGACGTCTTATAACGATCTAGTAGCCGGTATGAATTTGGTACTGTTTGAAGACGCCATGATGCATATTTGCAGGTAAATATTAAATAATCAAAATCCAATGAGTTGGCAATTCTACTAATTTGTTTGCTTATTAGAATCAACCGAATATTGGAATCTCCTCGAGGCAGCTGTCTTCTGGTAGGCGTCGGTGGAAGTGGCAAACAATCACTAGCTAGACTAGCGGCATTTATTTCCAGTCTGGAGGTGGCGCAAATACAACTCCGTAAAGGATACGGTCTAGTTGACCTAAAGGTCGTTACCAGCAAAACGTCGCTGTTTTAAGTAATCCAAAGCTTCACGCTATTTGCTCATCCACAGATGGAGTTATCCAATTTATACTTGAAAGCTGGTTTGAAAAATGTCGGCATTATGTTCCTCATCACAGATGCCCAAATTCCAGATGAAACTTTCCTCGTATTGATAAACGATTTATTAGCTTCGGGAGAAATTACCGATTTATTTCCAGACGACGAAGTTGAGAATATAATCGCCAGCGTTCGAAATGAGGTACACAAGGTCAAGTGCTAAGTAAATGACTCGAAAACCGCGAATTACCGCTTTACGTTTAGGTAAAAGGAGCGGGCATTTTGGATACGCGCGAAAATTGTTGGAAATTCTTCATCGATCGAGTTAGAAGGCAATTAAAAGTGGTTTTATGCTTTTCGCCGGTCGGTTCAACGCTGCGTGTGCGATCGCGTAAATTCCCCGCTTTGATTAACTGCACGTCAATCGTGTGGTTCCACGAATGGCCTCAAGAAGCCTTGATTTCGGTATCGGTTAAATTCCTCCAAGAATTGGATGTGTTACCGGTAAACCAATCAATCTACCTGGCGACGTTCATCTTAAACGATACACTAAATTCGTTTATTCAGGTCGAATATCGCGAATCCGTTGCTAAATTCATGGCTCATGTGCATTCACAAGTTAACACGATATCGCGAACGTATCTTCATAACGAGAAACGCTTCAATTATACGACTCCGAAATCCTTCCTCGAGCAAATAAATCTATATTCAAAGCTTTTGAAAATGAAATTTTCAGAACTTTCGAAGAAGATCGAAAGACTCGAAAATGGTTTGGACAAATTGAAGAAAACAGCTGCGCAAGTAATAACATGTTGAATACTTTCATACCACCACAAAGACGCATCAGCACTTTCTATATAACTTCGTAACTTGCAGGTGGACGATTTAAAAGCAAAATTAGCCGTACAAGAAATCGAACTAAAAGCCAAAAACGACGCGGCCGACGCGTTAATCGAAATTGTCGGCATTGAAACTGATAAAGTATCCAAAGAAAAAGCTTTAGGTTCGTAAGTTTGATGAGGGTATCGAGGTAATTGTTAGGTACTAGGTACCAAACAAATGATGACGCTCGAACGCGTATTACCCTCATAAAGTCAGGGACTCGGGGTCCAGGGTAGCCGCTCGTAGAAGGCAAAAAGAATAAATTATGAAACTGACTTTATTGACTCGTAAATACCTCATGATTGCCGGAGTAATCATTTTTCACAGCTTTTGAGAAATTTTGCGCAGCTATTAATCAACATCAACCAATTCCTACTACATTTTGAAAATTTTACGTAATACCAAGAAATTTTAAACGAATTTTAATCAACTCTAAAAAAGTATGTATCGTTAAAATAGTTTAGAATCGAAAAAAAAAATAGTTTAACATGTTTCAAAATTTCACTAAACCGACAAAATGAGGTAAAATTGTTCGGTTTTTGCTTAAAAAGGCATAACAGTGGTGCAAAACGATAAGATTGACGAAAAATATGCTCAAAATCGCGAAATATTGTTTACACATTAAAAAACCAATCAAAATTTGACTAAAATTATCAAAATTGTCAAAAAACTGCTAAAATTTATTTAAAACTGTTCAAAATTTGACTGAAATAACATAAAAACAGTCAAAATTATGTTGAAACGGCATTAAATTAATGAAGAATTGCTTAAAATTGTTAAAAATCACTCAAAATAGCATAAGGAACGTTAAAATCTCATTAAAATTGCCTAACATCCAACAAAATCTGTGTAAAAATGCATAAAATTGTTAAAAATTACTCAAAATAGCATATGAAACACTAAAATCTTGTTAAAATTGGTTAAAATCCAACAAAATTTGTTTAAAATTGCTTAAAATCACGCAAATATGCATAAAAACAGTCAAAAAGTGGTTAAAACTGCTTAAAATTGTAAAAAATCACTCAAAATAGCATAAGAAACGTTAAAATCTTGTTAAAATTGCCTAAAATCCAACAAAATTTGTGTAAAAATGCTCAAAATTGTTAAAAATCACTTAAAATAGCATAAGGAACGTTAAAATCTTGTTAAAATTGCCTAAAATCCAACAAAATTTGTGTAAAAATGCATAAAATTGTTAAAAATCACTCAAAATAGCATATGAAACACTAAAATCTTGTTAAAATTGCCTAAAATCCAACAAAATTTGTGTAAAAATGCTTAAAATTGTTAAAAATCACTTAAAGTAGCATAAGAAACGTTCAAATCTTGTTAAAATTGCATAAAATCCACCAAAATTCGTTTAAAATTGTTTAAAATCACTTAAAATAGCATAAGCAACGTTAAGATCTTGTTATAATTGCGAAAAATGCAACAAAATTTGTTTAAAATTGCTTAAAATCACGCAAATATGCATGAAAACAGTCAAAATGTGGTTTTAAATTGTTGAAAATCACTCAAAATAGCATAAGAAACGTACAAATCATGTTAAAATTACATGAAATCCACCAAAATTCGTTTAAAATTGTTTAAAATCACTTAAAATAGCATAAGAAACGTTAAAATCTTGTTAAAATTGCGAAAAATGCAACAAAATTTGATTAAAATTGCTTAAAATCACTTAAAATAGCATAGGAAACGTTAAAATCTTGTTAAAATTGCCTAAAATCCAACAAAATTTGTGTAAAAATGCTTAACATCACGCAAATATGCATGAAAACAGTCAAAATGTGGTTTAAATCGTTGAAAATCACTCAAAATAGCATAAGAAACGTACAAATCATGTTAAAATTGCATAAAATCCACCAAAATTCGTTTAAAATTGCTCGAAATCAGGCAAATATGCATGAAAACAGTTAAAATGTTGTTAAGACTGCTCAAAATTGTTGGATTTTAGGCAATTTTAACAAGATTTTAATGTTTCATATGCTATTTTGAGAAATTTTTAACAATTTTAAGCATTTTTACACAAATTTTGTTGGATTTTAGGCAATGATAACAAGATTTTAACGTTTCTTATGCTATTTTGAGTGATTTTCAACAGTTTTAAGCATTTTTACACAAATTTTATTGGATTTTAGGCAATTTCAACAAGATTTTAACATTTCTTATGCTATTTTGAGTGATTTTTAACAATTATAAGCAGTTTTAACCACATTTCGACTGTTTTTATGCTTATTTGCGTTATTTTAAGCAATTTTAAACAAATTTTGTTGGATTTTATGCAATTTTAACATGATTTGTACGTTTCTTATGCTTTTTCAAGTGATTTTAAACAATTTTAAACGAATTTTGGTGGATTTTATGCAATTTTAACATGATTTGTACGTTTTTTATGCTATTTTGAGTGATTTTTAACAATTTTAAGCAGTTATAACCACATTTTGACTTTTTTTATGCCTATTTGCGTTATTTTAAGCAATTTTAAACAAATTTTGTTGGATTTTAACCAATTTTGACAAGATATTAATGTTTCATATGCTATTTTGAGTGATTTTTAACAGTTTTAAGCAGTTTTAACCACATTTTGACTGTTTTCATGCATACTTGCGTGATTTTGAGCAATTTTAAACAAATTTTGTTGTATTTTAACCAATTTTAACAAGATTTTAGTGTTTCATGTGCTATTTTGAGTGATTTTTAACAATTTTATGCATTTTTACACAAATTTTGTTGTATTTTAGGAATTTTAACAAGATTTTAACGTTTCTTATGCTATTTAAAGTGATTTTAAACAATTTTAAACGAATTTTGGTGGATTTTATGCAATTTTAACATGATTTGTACGTTTCTTATGCTATTTTGAGTGATTTTCAACAATTTAAACCATATTTTGACTGTTTTCATGCATATTTGCGTGATTTTAAGCAATTTTAACAAGATTTGAACGTTTCTTATGCCACTTTAAGTGATTTTTAACAATTTTAAGCATTTTTACACAAATTTTGTTGGATTTTAGGCAATTTTAACAAGATTTTAACGTTTCTTATGCTATTTTAAGTGATTTTAAACAATTTAAAACGAATTTTGGAGGATTTTAGCAATGTTAACGAGATTTTAATGTTTCTTATGCTGTTTTAAATGATTTTAAACAATTTTAAACGAATTTTGGTGGATTTTAGCAATGTTAACAAGATTTTAACGTTTCTTATGCTATTTTAAGTGATTCTAAACAATTTTAAACGAATTTTGGTGGATTTTATGCAATTTTAACATGATTTGTACGTTTGTTATGCTACTTTGAGTGATTTTCAACAATTTAAACCACATCTTGACTGTTTTCATGCATATTTGCGCGATTTTAAGCAATTTTAAACGAATTTTATTGGATTTTAGGCAGTTTTAACAGGATTGTAACGTTTCTTACGCTCTTTCAAGTGATTTTTAACAATTTTAAACAGTTTTTACCACGTTTTAACTATTTTCATGCATATTTGCGTTATTTCAAACAATTTTAAATAAATTTTGTTGCATTTTTGGCAATTTCAACAAGATTACAAATACTTAAGTATATAGTATGGGTCGCATCTTGGGTATGATGACGGTGCACTGGTTGCGGTACACCAGTACCGTCGTATGTTGTACATATGTATTTTACCAGATGTGGTGTAAAAGTTGAACGGTACCGTAGTGATGGCGTAATTTTCATTAACGCTAGATAATTTCTCATTCATTAGTACGGTTTTACCACTACCAGCGGGTCCGACTAGCATCACCGGGTGTTTAGATTCCATTAATAAATCGACGAAATATCGAACTTTAATCGATTCCGAAGTATGAACGACGACCGCTTGCAGAGGCATATCAGGATCGAGTTCGAATTTTGGTATTTTTTCGCTCCACGGAGAAAACTGTTTGGTTTCCGGATTGATGTAGTAATCGAATACGGTTCCCTGAGCGGGGTACTTTATCGTCTTGAATTCGGACATCCACCATTTTGAGAACTCAACGCGATAGTCGATCACCTGTTGACAAGATTGCGTATTACGAGATCGAATATGTTTCTGAAGCGGTTATTTTACTTGATCTTGAAACATCGCCGCTCCGAAAGCCCACACGCAGGCGAATGAAAAATACATTTCGTATAATTCTTTCGAACAGTCTGCAGGCACGTTCGAAGGGATGAGTAAACAGTCCAGAAGGTAGCATAATGTTTGTATGTGTGAAATATCGGCTATTGGGGTTATCTTTTTGAATCGCGTTCGCGTGTTTTCCATGCAAGCTGGGATGTATTTATCGAACAATATCACCAAATTGGTCTTCTCCGATTGCTGCTCCCTTGTTTCCATCCAACTGGTTACGTATCTGTGAGAAATCAACGTGCAGTTTTTGGGTTAATTGTCTTTTTGAAAAGCTACATGTTGATGTATGCTTTTGACCGTTGGAGTTTTCTAATCAAATTGTCGAAAAAAGTTATAAAAGTTCGTTGCACTGATGCTCCAAGTTTCATCTAACTCTATAAAAAAGCTTAATAAATATTGAAGAGAATTTTATAGCTTTTTTTGAAATATTGTGAAATTATGACATGATTTCATAAGATACAAAAAAATTGTCTATAAAAAAGATATTCCCTTTTTAATTTCCAACAACTTTTATTTCAAACATTTTTGTCTCAAGTATTGTTGGGCGAGATTTGATGATAAGATAAGAAACGTTACCATTTTATATACCTTGTATTGATGTGTACGACAGTTCTAAATATATACGACTCCAGATAACACGTAGATCATTTTATTTCGTTGTAACAGAATTTAACATGGTAGCAGAACGTAGTTAGTTAACGTACAAGTACAATTATGAACGTGATTTATTTCTAGTCAAAATTTTTGTGAATTATGTGTTTTTTAAATGTGTGTTTATAAAAGCTAAAGATGTCAACCAATACGCTGGCACCTATTTTCAATAAGCTGACACCTATTCCCAAGTTCGACGGCACGAATTATCGTGAATGGCGCTTTCGAGTGAATATTGCGTTAGAAGCTGATGGATTAAATTTAGAAGAAGCGAAGCCCAATCCGGTGACCGCTGAATGGAAAAAGAAAGACGCAAAGTCGAGAAAAATTATTGTCGATCGTATGTCGTCGGAACAGTTGGAATTAGTGATGGGAATAACTGAAGCGAAGAAGATGATGGACGAATTGGACGCTGTATATTTGCGCAAGGATACGTTGAGTTGTATACAAACGAAGCGAAAATTATTAAAATTGATTTTTGACGAGAAAGAAGACGCGATGACGCATTTGGCCAGGTTCGAAAGATGTATTAACGAATTGCGCGCAGCTGGAGAGGAGATGAAGGATGACGATGTAATTGCACATTTCCAGTTGACACTTCCGAAGTCATACAACAGCGTTATTACGTATTTTGATGGACTTCCAGTAGCAGATAGGAAAGCGGCGACGCTGAAGGCCAAGTTTGTGGAAGAGTGGTCAAGCAGAGACAATCGAGAAAAACAAGAAACAAATGAACCAGGCGGTATGTCAGATTCAACGAACAGCGAAGAAAAAGCGGCATTTATGACGAATCGACATGGTGGTAAAAATAATCAACGAGGTACGAATTATGACAGAAATAAATATAATCGTTTTCATAGGGATAATCGTAGAAATTTTAACAGTAGATCGTTTGGCCATAGTAATTTCGATGACGATAATAGGAGTAGTAATAGTAAAAATGATTCGCGTTATAATAATGATTATCGAAGTGATTGTCGATTTCGTGGTGATTATAGGAAAAATTCGCAGAGTCGAAAATGTTTTCAATGTGGTAGAGAGGGTCATTTGGCCAATTCATGTTATTTTTCACGTGATCGTAGAGCTTTTTTTAGCGTTACTTTGGCTACGGAGACTAAAACTGATTTATTGCCTAATGAATTAAAATTTTACGCCGATAGTGGAGCTAATGACCATATGGTTAACGAGAAAACTTGTTCTCTTATGACAAATCTTACCGATCTAAAAAATTCTTTGCGAGTGAAGTGCTCAAAGGAAGAAATTACTCTAGAATGTAATAAATACGGTGATATAAATATTAATACAAATATGAATTGCAAATCGGTAATTAAAGACGTTTTATGTGTTAAGGATCTATGTAGTAATTTGCTCTCGGTTAGTAGGTTAGCCGAAAAAGGTCTTAGTGTAATTTTTGAAGATGAAGTGGCTCGGATTTATGATAAAAATAATTTGTTGGCCGTGGGTAAACTCGAATCGGGTCTGTATTCGTTTATTTTTAAAATTGATAACGATGATAATAGTAATATAGAAACGAATAACTGTTTTGCCGATAGTCATGACGATATGGCACAGATTTGGCACCAGCGCTATGGTCATATCAATTACGGTACTCTTAAAGATTTAAATGATAAACAAGTTGTTAATGGTCTTCGTGGCAATTTTAAAAATATTGATAAGCTGGATAAATGTGAAATTTGTATATTGAGTAAACAGCATAATTTTCCGTATAACAAACAAGTAAATAATCGTAGTAATCGGCCTTTACAACTGATTCACACTGATTTAGTTTGCGTTAATCAAAAGGGTTTAAATGGCGAAATGTATGTATTTACCGCTATTGACGATTTTTCGTCTTTCAAGGTCGCGTATCCTATTCGAAACAAAAGCGACACAGTAAATGTTTTTAAAGAATTTGTCAATTATGTACAGGCTGTGTCAGATTATAAGGTAAATATGATACGTTGTGACAACGGAAAAGAATATTGTAATAATGAATTTACGAAATATTGTAGAGATAATGGTATATTTGTGTCATTTGTTGATCCGTATTCTCCTCAACTGAATTCGTGTGCTGAACGAAATAACCGAACTATAATAGAAAAAGCTCGTGCTATGTTGTTGCAATCTAAACTTAGAGTCGAATTTTGGCCGTATGCTGTAGAAACAGCGTGTTATGTATTGAATAGGTCGATAGCGAGAGGGGTGTTCAAGTCGCCGGTGGAAATTTTAGTAGGTAGAAAACCCGACGTTGCGAAACTGCGTATATTTGGTTCAATCGCTTACCGGCATATACCAAAACAATTTCGAAGAAAATTTAGTGAAAAAGGCGAAAAGTGTATTTTCGTTGGTTATACAAATACCGGTTATAAATTATGGTCGCCTATAACCCGAAAAATAAAATGCGCTCGTAAGGTCGTGTTCGATGAGAGAAAGAATGTTGGAGATTGGGGATGTTTGGCTGGCGAAGAGGTTAATAGTGGCGAAATTTTTTTCGAAGAGACTATAGATGGTGCTGAAAAAGATGTGAGTTTTGGGCTAAATGATAGTTGTTCTGGACCGGGTGAGGGTTGTTCTGGACCTGATGAGGGTTGTTCTGGTCGGAATACGAGTTGTGAAGAGGTAGTGGAGAGAAGAGAGAGTGGTGTTTCGTCGAGGCCAAAAAGAGAGGTGAAACGTCCTAAGAAATTCGAAGATTATGAAACTAGGGCTTTATTTAGTCATGCTGACGCCGGAGTTCCAGAGACGTATGAACAGGCAATTAAGTCGAGCAAGTGTAAGGAATGGCAGGAAGCCATGGAACATGAAATGGAATCTATGAAAGAGAACGAAGTTTGGTCGTTGGTCAATGATGAGGGCGTTGTGGGCGATTCTGAGATTGATTGTCGTTGGGTGTACGCGATTAAGATGAAGGGGAATCGTAAAATCTATCGTGCGAGATTAGTCGCGAGGGGTTATCTGTTGAACGATGGGGATGTTGACGTTTATGCACCTGTGGCAAAGCAAGCGACGTTGCGGACTTTAATATGTATCGCTAATCAGTATGACATGAAGGTGGCGAATTTCGATGTTAATACGGCGTTTTTATACGGCGAAATTAAAGATGGTAAAAACGTGTACATGAAAATGCCTCGTGGCTTTGAAATTCCTGGAAAAACTTGTAAATTGAAAAAGTCGATTTATGGACTCCGAGATAGTTCTAGACAATGGAATAAGTGTATAAACGATTGGTTGTTATCAAATAATTTTATCAGATCGAAAAATGATTTATGCCTTTATGTGCGAAAAATTGGTAATAATGTAACATATCTTTTATTGTACGTAGACGATATTTTCGTGGCAAGTAACAACGATTCGGAATTAAATAGGATAAAA
>QBDW01002277.1:0-16719 GCA_003261595.1 Maconellicoccus hirsutus
GATTCAAGCCAATTCAAGCCGATTCAAGCCAATTCATGCCTATTCAAGCCAAATCAAGCCAATTCAAGCCGATTCAAGCCAAATCAAGCCAATTTGTACCAATTCAAGCCCATTCAAGCCGATTCAAGCCAACTCAAGCCAAGTTTCTTATAATTTTAATTTGATTTTTTGTTTAAAAAACAGATTTTCTTCTAATCTTTTTGTCGTTGTTAAGGAGAAGGCGTAGTGAAGTTTGAGGAGTTTTTGAAAATTTAGTAAAAAGATAGCGGAAAAGTAGTAATTTAAAAAAAAACCGTTGAATAGCCTTTCCTAAGAGCCGGCGCGGCGCCAGGACATAATACCCCCCTTTCCCCTCCTCCATGGCTCTGATTACGCGTAATATTCAAATGTCTCTTTGGAAATAAGCGATTTTTCAACCCCTCGCGTAAAAACATTAATCGGAAACCACACCGGAAACAATTTCCAAACTCGCTCCGTCTAATTGTAAAATTCGAACAAACCTTCGGTCTCGCAAATCCCAATAATACGTGTAGAATTACCGCGGTAAAAAAAGCACACTTCGTATCTATATCATACACTTCATCACACATCGATGACCGCGCCAACGGAAACACCCCTGTGTATTATAACGCTTAATGGAAAATTTTGGCAAAAATTCATAATTCGCTCGATATAAAATTACTACGAAGTGCTGTCGATGATACGAATGGGAATAAATGCCAAATAATACTACGCCGAGCCGGCACAACTGGCCCGACATTATACTGGACTCTTTAACCCGCGCGCAGCTGCGATTTGGAGCTGCTGCGGTCTTCGTTGTGCTCGCGTTGTATTTATCGTTCAAAAGAGCAATAAAATCGTTCACCATAATGACAACGATCTCGTTGAAAAATTAATTCGACCGATATCGCGAGCCGCGGTTGAGTTGCGAACGATTCACGAGGTGGGATTCGTTTAGCGAGGTGATCGGGGGGAACATATTTTTTGGGTTTATTTTTCAGTGAAAGAAATACAGAATTTTTACTGACAACGAGTTATTTAATAAATTTAATGAGGTTGCGTAGATTTTTGCTCCAGCCTTTTCACTTAGTTTTTTTCTGTGAAGAAGATGTCTTGAAAAACTGGAGTAAATTTTAGGAAAAAAAATTTCAGCTATTTTGATTGACAGGAAGTTAGAGTACCACAAAATTACTTCTTCGGTCGTGAAGGGCGGAAGAGGGTTCTTTGGCCATATCCTCTAGGAACACAATGCCCAATTTTTGTTTCGAATACTCGTAATTTCAGCGAAAGAAAGGGGCAGAGGAAGTATCATCGAATGAATTCACGCGAATATACCGAGTCTGTGAAATTCATTGTATCGTTTCCGACGATGAATTCGGACTCGTCCAATTCGACGATACTTTAGGTTGTTTTTTCTACGCCAAAATGGAAATATTTCTCAGCCGGGTTACGCTGCGCCATGAATGATTTGAAATAAAATCAAATCGAAAAAGGGTTTATTCGTTGAAAAATACGTAAAATTTGTATCGCGTCTACGCGAAGGCGGCCGCATCGGCGAAGGCCTTTTCTTTCAATATTTCAACGTTAGGCCATTAAGTTTGAATTTTCAGAACGGAATTGCAATACGGCAATATCTTCGCCTTTTTTATCATCCTCTTCGCTTATAGCCGTCGTCTTCGGTAGAGTTAATCTTTCCGCACGTACGGCAACGCAGCCTATTTATCTGGCAGACGTTACTTCATAAATATTCGCCATTTTGAAACTGTTTGCCGTTTCTTTTATTTATTTGGCTGATTCTTGAGCCGTTATAGCGTATCCGAGTTTAACGGTGTTTCGATTCTTATTTGTCATTATTTATGCAATTTGTTCTTTGTTATTTTATTCCCTTCTTGCGAGAAGATGGTCGAGAATGGTCGAATTAACCGATAAAACGAATCGATTTAAGATGCGAAATTGCCTATTTGTTTGTCGGCGTGCAAACAAATTGCACGTTTGAGGGATATTACGAAATTTGCTATGTCCCTGGAGGAACACGTTGAAGGAGTTGGTAACGTAACGTATATGTTGTAATGGAAAAATTACGAGAGATGGAGATGACTTCTTTGGGTTTGTTTATTGCGTGAAAATAAAGTGCTTGTGGAATTTGTTATCCGAAAGCAAAGTGGGGGGGGGAGGGTGTTGCAGATTTTTGTTCAGAGGAGTTGATTTTTTTTTTTGAAGAAATTTCGTGATTGTTTGCAAAATTTCGATGATACATATTTTAATTCGTATCGATACAACGCCTTCAATTTTTAAGATAGGCGAAATATCTCATTAACTTTTTATACAAAAAAGGTAATGACATGTTCTTGCTTTACTTGAAAATTGAAGGGGTTATTTTGCTCCCAAGTTCCTATTTTGCTACAGCTCTTTAAATTTTTTAGATGGTTAGAAACTTACAATAACTATCTTTTTATGACTCGACAAATATGAATAAATAAATTTTAGAAATTTTTTATACGTAGCTTCAAAATTGAAGGAGTTATTTGAGGATAAAAGGAGTCAACATGTCTGTGGTATTTTTCGACTTCTTCGAATAGTATTCTTATGGCATCCAATTTACAACCGTTTGAAGGTTCATAGTGTAAACAAAACATATCCAACGTGAAAAAATTTCCAAGAAATAGCAACCCAGCTACACATTTCTCAGCGTTTATAAAGCACCGAGCGCGCACGGAACTCTCGACACGTTGAATAATTTGTATTGTTTCATTAAAAAATCGCGAGATTCCGGTCGTCGTGCGATACTGCGAGGTATTTTCATCCGAATCGTAAGTTGAAAAATGGACAAGGCGAAGGGGGAAATTCTTATAAGTATTTTGAAATAAAACGTAATTTCAAAAAGGAAAGTTGTAAATTACTTAGTTAAATTGGAACTATACGTTGGTATTTTCTTAACGTAATTTCATCTCGTATCATTAAATCGTATTTAAATTAAAGAAAGTTGTTGTTTTTATACAAAATAATAAGATATATTCGCGGTTTAGAAAACTGTGTTGTGGAAGTACGATACGATACGTTTTTCCAAGTTGTATGTTTTTTTTTACCTCGAGATGGTTTTTATTTTTTTACGGTGTTTTCAACATAGTACTCGACGCTCAGGTACATAGTACATACATCATTTTTTAGTATAAACACGATGAACAGCGGAAAAAACGCGAAGAAGTTCCTAAACAAGGTAAGCGTAGGTACGTAAAAAGTTACAAATCACTTTAACGCAGTTTTGATAACGACTTGTTTGAATAAGTTTTTATTTTGATGTCGGAATGTTTCGGTATGTTGAAAGTTGAAAGAAAGAACTTGTTGAAAGGCGCTTTTTTTCGAGCTTTTAATCCGCGAGTTATTTGGTGAAAGGATTTTGACGGGCAGATGTCCGAAGGGTTTCACATTTGTATTCATATTACGCCTCCCCTTCGCCTTGTCCAAATCGTTTACGTAGTCGACAAACAGACGCGTTGGAAATTTGAAATAATTTCGCGCATAAATTAAAGAGTAGCGAAAAAAAAGGCTTAAGCGTGGCATGCCAGGAAACTATTTTTTTGCACAAACGTTACAAAATCTATGTACACGAGAAAAGGAAAAGAATGCGGCAACTTTTCTTTAAAATTTATTAATTTCGTATGATGAAATTAAACAGCGGCGCGAAAATGAAACGAACGGTTTTTCGCTTTGTCTGCGTGATTTTTAGCGTCGGTACAGAATGTTGTGGGTTTTTTCAGGCTTTTTTTTCGCCTTTTTCCAGGTCACTATGCGATGTAGCCGATACGAGCGCGTAAGTTATTGCTTTTATTAATGAACTTTATGGTTTAATAAATTGAAAATTTCAGCTTGAATGAGTCTCGTACGATATCGCAAGGTTTTGTACGAAAAGGCCACGGAGAGCGGTAGTGCGGTAATCGAGTGCGCGGGCTAGAAAAAAATCTGTACGTCTATTTTATCGACGATAGTAAATTTAACGTTTTTCATCGAAGGAAAAACCATAATTGAATTGTAATTAAGCGTCGGTCTTGGATAATTGTTTCAAACGTCAGCAGATTTTATTGCTAGGGTGTTTTATTGAGATTTTTAGCCAGTTTGAAAAAAATAATAAAAACCAAGGCTATTACGTTGTGTTAGTCGGCGAGAGTTGTGGGGGAGACCGTACTCATTGTTTGTTTTGGGACCTCAGGAGTCCATTTTTACTATTTTTATCAATGTTAGTTTATTACGTATGTATAATTTGTTTTTGGCATTTTACTCAGGTCGGTTTCAACAAAAAAAAAATCAAATTTCAGTAATAGGGTTCTTTTGGCGAGTCCACTTGGCGACCACAGTAGGAATGACCTTGGATCAAAATTTGGATGAGTAATTTTTTTAAGACACAGTGTGAATGACCTTGGATCAAAATTTGGATGAGTAATTTTTTTAAGAGGTGGTGAGAGGGGTGAAAAAAAGAAAAAACGGCTAAAACGTGACCCAATCGATAGAGCATCAAAATATGTACAACATATCCAAAAAATCCGCGTATTAAATCATTTAGGAGGGGAGGCCCCCTGTTATTTGACCTTGGAAAATTTTGTGTCATGGCTGCAATCACCTTAAATTGACCTAGGAGGTCGTGCTTCGGCATGTACATGCAGTGGGTGCCCAAATAGCGCCGGGGGTATCGACTTTTCACCTCATCCCCACCATTTTTTAGCGTTAAAAAACATGATTTTTGAGCCTCTTTTAGCGCTTTTCAATTTTACCTCGTGTAGATCAATTAGAAAAATGTTAGTGATGTTCGATGAAAAATCCATTTTGAATTTCGCGAATAAATTGTCTACTAAGGATAGAACCAGTTCTGCGATGGTTCAGTTTGAGTAACTTCATGATGAACTAAAGTACCTCAGATGTTATCTAAAACACTAGACATTTGCGGAAAAACAATCCCACTAAAAGCGCCGCAATATCCTTATCTCGACGCGTTAAAACTGGAAATCTTTTCGCCGAGACACCGCGTAAGATAGGAAATTAACTCTAAAGCTACAAGCGGATTCCAGCCATCGAGGAATGGTAAAGCGCATCGAGAGAAGAAGGAGAGCGGGGCAAAAAAAAAGCGCAAAAGTAAATGAGACAAAGTACGGTAGCATGCCCGAACGAGCGTAGCGTACCGAATGGGAAAATGGAGAAAATACGAATGAAAAATAATCAAAAAAGACGTATACGAATGTCGGAAGATACCCGCCGAGAAAGAAGTACGGACGAGAAAATAAGCAAAATGGAATTTCACTCTATCGCTTGTTTTTATCAAGTCGGTTTATTGTAACTATGTAATCTATCAGGCAGGCTTAATGCCAGGTTGAAACAATGCCCCGGAATTCCTGACAGCTTGGAATTTATTTACTGTTCAACAGCGGGTGATTACGCTTTGATAGCTGAACAGTTCTTTTCAAGTAATCACCGAATGATGTTCAATGTTTCACCCACTTTCTTGTAATTGTGTTGCTGCCTTCCATATTTCATCGCCTCTCGGGTGCCCCGCGTCGTCGCTCTTCGCCCGTATTTTCTTATATCGTGCCCATTTATACGTCGCTTCATCTCCGGTCTACAAATGTATTGGAAAAGAAGCCGAGTTTTTTAACGGCGTTGGAATTTAAAGGAGAAACTGAGATTTTCTTTGCTCCCGTTTCTCGCGAGATAATCAAATGGAAGATGATTTTTTCTGGTGGCGAATGCCACCACCTTTTGCTGCGCGTTGATGATTCCATTAGCCGACGTTAAGACGAATGACCGTGCTTTTAGTTTGAAATTCCATTTATGCGTCGAAGAGCATACTCGATGTGAGAGTTAATTAATTTGCGTTCGCGTCGACGTTTGTATCAATAGAGGTTAATTTTTCAGACGTCTTTTCAGCCTCGTTGGCGTGTCGTTTGCGTGCACTTACGATGCCTTGTGTTATTTTAATGTCTGCCTATCGAAGTGTGTTGAAGTGGAAGAATTACTTTGGGAATGGATCGAAGACTCTGGGAAACGACCGAGCTACTTGAGTGGTTAAACAGGGTTCCAAGCTAAGTGAACTTGAAGAGAATGCTGATTTTTCACCAGAAACCGAACTGCATCGTTCATATGAAGAAGAAGAAGCAATGAAAATCTGAGCGTCTTGCTGGAAGATCTAACTAATCTTGGATCCTCGTAGAGCGAAACGAATGAAGCGGATTCGGCAGAAGGAAAAATTAAAGTAGAATTGAAAATTGCCAACTAAACAAAATTGAATATCAAGGAGAGTTAAAGCAACAGGAATTGAAGTAGGAAATCCACTTGCATAGAAACTGATGCATTCCATTCAAATTCACATGTCAAAAGAGTTGCCTACCTGGAACCCTGTGTTCGGCGTTTTTGCGTGTTAATGAAATTGCCTACTTGATTCGCCGTAAATAATTCGCCATCGAGTAGGGGCTTACCCCGTCTTGACTGGTAATGCCAAGCTGCTAAACCGCGAATGCGGTACGCGGGTGCCTCGAAGAACCCATATCAAATTTTGCGGATTCGTCAACTTCACCGGAATCAAAGAGAATTGAACTTGGAAAAAGATATCTTACTGGTTTAGATAATTGACAAGGCTTGAAGCTCGGGTTAGAGATGTTTGAAATCTCCCTTCTTCTTCTTCTTCTTGTGCCGCGATTCCTCTCGTTTAGGGTACGTTTGGACGAGAAAACTAGTGGTTCGGTTGCTGTGAAGGTCGTGAAGATGAAAGGAATCGATGTACCGGGGAAAATGCGCCAGCCGCGTGAAGGGGATTGTCGACGAAAAAGTAAAGATGTGTTTCGGGAGGTTAAACAACGTAACATTGTATCGAACTAGATAAATATCAACAATTTAGATTAGTTGACGCCGAAAGGGTGTTTCGGGGAGGAAACACCGTCTCGAAGTACAAACTGATGTGTGTAAAAAGTACTATGCATAGGTTACAAGGGTGACTACGCCGAGCAATAGTGTAAAGACCAATAGAACCAGAAAGAATACATGCTGCCTACGTTGCGTATGCTGTCCGATGAATAGGACGAAGCGGTGCAACGAACCGAGATGTATATGGACCCTTACAACATTCTCGCATCATTAATTTAATCGCCTTGTCAGTATAAAAGCTATACTGACTACGTACGTGTACCATAGGTCTCTGAATGGATAAGAAGGTTGCGGTAATCGATCTACCTCACGCGAAATGTACAATCTAATCGTTTACCATTTTCCAAACTAAAAGAAATAATTTCGTTGTAACGTGATAAAACTGGAAAACAACTTAGGAAGCTTTGGTATTGGCAAATTACAGCGGTCATCGATTGACGAGTTCGAATCGGAAGACGAAGGGCGAGGTAGGGATGAAGTATACGACTGTAATTTTTCACTTAAGCGTCGAGCACTATATTACGTCGTAGTAGCCGGCTAGTTCAGGTATATTCGAGGTAATTTACAAGTACAACAGCGTTTCGCGTTTAAGCACCGTTTAAACTGGTCTTTTGGGTGGAATTAGACGGCGGCGAACGAGCGTTAGATGTTTTTAATTTAGCGAGTTTGTATTTGTTAAACGACTTTCGCCGCCGAGGCTCGTTTAAAACGCGCTCGAAGCGCGTATGAGATATGTCGGCGTTTCCGCGACGGCCGCGTGGCCCCTCGTTGTGCCTCCCCGTGTATTCTCGAAGGCGATGTTAGCGTATTCGCGGAGGCGAATAAATTAAACACGTAATTAATTAAGTAGCGAGTTATTATTGCGATGAAAAATACCGTAATAAGAGCATGAAGGGGGGGGGGTGTTTGTATACGGAAATGGAATTGTGTGTTCGCGTGTGAGGAAGTTTTTGTTACTTTAGAAATAAAGTTTGAAGTGATCCAACAATCGAGAGATCGTATTCTACTTTGTCTTGCAGTGTTTGGGTATTGATGACGTAATTATTCATATTCCAGGTGATTAGCGTAATCAAGTGTATTCCATTATGATAAAAAAACGAGAGATGGTATTCCCCCTGTCATTGAATGTTTTAGGTGTTGATGACGTCATCTCTCATGTTTGAGATAAATTACGAAGTCAAGTTTGTTTCTTTAGGATTAAAAAATCAGAAGCTTCTGGATTGTTGATCAATGACGTAATCGACCAAATTTTATACTATGCAGATTAATCATTGTTTGCACATGTGATGGACGATTATTAATCGATTAATCGATTATATGAGTATTTTCTACAAAATGAAATTAATCGATTGTTTTATTTTTTCGATAATCGATTAATGAAAATAATCGCTTTTGCCCAACACTACTAGTGGCTGGCGATTATTAATCGATTAATCGATTTTTTGAATATTGTCGATTATCGACATAAATCGACTATTCTATTTTTTCGACAGTCGATTATTGAAAGTAATCGATTTTGCTAAAACATTAGTTTGCGTGTGTTTGCGTGAACTGAAAAAATATTTTCATTTATAATTCAATTTTAATTTCAAAAGAATTATCAAAAAATGCGTCTCTCAGCGAATTAATTTTCAAGTGGAGGTTGATGTTGCGGTGTTGAGATGAAATAATACTTGAGATGAAAGTAATTTTGTCGATTAATTCGAAATTATCAAATAACATTTACCTTTGTTTGGTTGTCTCGCGTTTTAAAATTTATTACGTTTCTCTCTGTCCTCCTCCCCTCCGAACAAATATTGTTTGAAACGAAGAAAGGTAATTGCTGGGAATTTTCCACATCAGCCAAAGGCTTATTAACGCGACACGATATATGTATTTCTCGATCGGCCTATATCGTCATGAAAGGAGTCGATACGAAGGAAAATACGACGATGGGGTGATAGGGGAGCTAAGAAATATAGGGAGGGACTAAACGTCGAAAAATATGGTACACGGTACCGGTACTTGCGGTACAGCTTTATTGAAAAGAGCAAAGATATATATTTATAGCGGTCGCTATATTAAATTCCGCGGCGGTTTAAAGGCATATGGAAGAAGAGGGGAGAGAGGTAAAGCTCGTGAAAGTTACAACTTAAAGATTGTCTTTCAATCGAATATAGCTCGGGAAATAATTCCGATAAAAGTTACGCCGCTTTTGATTACTACCTCGCCGATGAAAATCCGTTTTGTGAAAACTTTTTTTTTACTTCGAAAGTACCATAGTTCGAGAGAGTATTCGCGAAGACGAGGACGGACTTTTTCCTCCTTATATTCAATATGTCGACGGTAATAAAAATAATAAATTTTTCTTTACGAATGTTTAAACGAAGAATACGGTTTTTCGCCGCTTCTTCGATTAAATCGAATGTAATTTATATAAATGGCGCAATTAGGAGAGCAGTCGAGAGTCGCGAATATGGAAAAGTATCCGAAGAATCGATGAATTAACGAGCGAAAGTTTTTAACCTCGATGTAATAAGGTTGGTTAGGCTACGGCGAACACGAGGGGCCTGAAAGAATCTGCAAACGATTACGTCCCCTCGATAACCCGCCAAGGCGCAGTAAAAAAAATGGAGGGGTGACAAATACGGAAAAAAATTACGCCTCTTGAGATCGCGTCACGACAAGAGACGCTGGCGCGAGCTCCTTTAGAGGAGTATTTTTTTGCTCGCGAGTTTCAAAAGTTTATCAACAGTAATGACGGGAAAACTTACCGAACTTGGAGCTTTTTTTCCCCCTCGAGAAGCAGCGACGACGGTGTTACATGAAAAAGGCTGAGTTTTACGCCGTCTCACGTAGAAGTTACATTTAATCATGCACTTCTCACGTTTTGTTTTACCTTTGCATTTTTCTACGTTTAGGCGGATGATTTCGGAGTATCTACGGTGCGCTCCCGGGGACGTAATTTACATACAGATTGGAGTCGTATTCAGGTTTTTTTCAAAGTTTCACTCTTCGAAGGGCCATTCGTTCTAATGATAGTATTTGTTAACAACGTCGAATAAAAACGGATTTTCAAAGTTGCTCGTTCGGGTGAAGGTATTACGAGGTTTAATTCTTTAGATCTTACCTCGAGCTGTTTTTGCTCGGTATTTTTTTACGAATAAATTAGCGATTTTTTTCGCTACCAAGGTTTTATGAGCTTTTGGAAAGTATGTGAAATCTAGTGGAAAGCTTTTGAAGTCGTGTGGTTTTTTTCCTCGTGTGAGTCGATGTATGATATTGTTTCGTGAAAGCTGGTAATTAGTGACGAGTACAATGAACTCGTAACGAAGAGATTATTGATGTGAACGATACGTGGAAATGTAACGAGTATCGGAATGTGATGAGATAACGGGTTGAGAATGTATTAAAATCGCATTGATTGAATGGTGAAGATTGGTGATTATTCTCGGAAGATGTGAGTAAAGAAGTCGCGACGCGAACGGAACATGGATTTTAACGTTTTGAGGATTACACTTCTTTCCAGCAGATTAATCTATCTTGTTCTTTTTTTATTAACGTATTCAAGTGTTAGATTTCATATTTTAAAAAATGAATAAAAAGTGAAAGCCAGATTTCTTTACTCTAAAATCAAATGAGAAAGGAAACTCTAAAAAACCTTGAAAAATTGAAAGATCTTAGAAGGTCTATCTCGTGAGAACGCTCACTTACTAAATACCAAAGCTCCATCTTCAAATTGTACTAAGAAATTTTCGCGGTTTAAGTCTCGATGCGGATAAAAGATGATTTTGAAGACGAGAAGATGAAAAGACCAACGTAGGCCGAAAGGCAAACCACATAAACGCTAAATAAGCCCGAGATGAATGCTAGCCACGGATACTCTCGGTTCTCGGAGGAGAAGAGCTTTGTCCAAAAAATGGAGTCAGTGATGCCTAAAACGAGCATGATGAGTTGAAACAAAAAATGATGGAATTTTTTCAAATACCTTGGAATCTCATATATACGATTATTAGACTAAAAAATATTCCAACTTGAGCGAGATTTTGGAAAATTGGACCAAAATTTGAAACCCATATCACAAGGTCGTAAGCAAACCCATCAAAATTTTATTCGGTTACTCGTAAAAAGATGGAGCACGAACGGCGTTCACATTCGTAAAAGGCGTATACACGCCATCTTCAGACGTAATTCACTTTCGGTCGTTTTATCCAAATCCTCGACAATCATTCAAAGTCAAAAACTCGGTAAAACGTTACATGAGGACGAATTAAAGAAGGATGCGTATGGATACGTGGGGCAGGTTTACGAGAAGACAAAACGAGAGGCATTAAAAGCAGAGGTAGTAAGGCGAAGCGGATTAATGCGGATATAAAACTATCTCGTCGAGGTAAAAGAAAACAGCGGAAAACGATAAAGCACGCAATTAGCTTCGGGAATCGACGCCTACGAGGAAGGCGCCTGAAATGGCAAAAAGCGGTCGCAACGATACCTCGAGCTGAAACCACCGTACGATTTTCCGCCATTAAGGAGGCGAAAAAGCTCGCGTATGTGTTGAAGACGCTCACGATGGAAAATTTAATCGCGTCTTGTTACCGCAATTTAACGCGTCGAATCAATTTTAATACTTATTTTGAGATGGTGGAAGGAAGGTGCGCGAGGTAGGAGCCATCGAGAGCGTAGATGCTGCGGCGAATTTGCAATTAAGTAATTGTCGTAATTAACGGATGCCTGGAAGAGGTGAAAATCAAGCTCGTGTAAATTGTTAATTGAACGAGTTCAGATGTGCTCGCGTACACGTTGCATAATTCATTAGGATGAGACGTAAAACGTGTGAAATCTTACGAGTCGAAGCAATTTAAGGAGGTGAATTTGCGAAATGTCTTATATTTTGGGGGAGAATTGGTGGTGGGAAATGTAAAATTAAAAACAACAGGTAACAAAACGAGGTCGTTTATCCTCCATCTTAATTAACTCTCCTTTCTTTTGTAAATTGACTTTCGAACGTAGATCAAAAGATTTAGTTATTCGTACTGGTATTATAGGCTCTTTAGAATAATCAATTTTCTCGATCGGCGACTGAGGATGTAACATTTTACCACAATACGACGTGTAATTTTTGCGTAATCCGTGAGTTTTATTATATTTGACCGGATGTTTAGGCGGGTTTTTCCAATTTATAATTTGTTTAACGCCCAATGATACCATCGAAGCTCGACGAGCAGAACGTTTCTTGCGTTTTTTCTTCTTACCGACGACTTCGTATTCGTCAGCATAAGTTCTTTTTGCTCCCGTAGCTCGCGTTCTCTCTCTAGACGCGCTTCTTCGATTTGCAATAGCTCCTGGTGTATTTGGTGTACGCGGTCTTCGTGTTTTTTGTAAAAAGCAGACTTTTCTTTGACATACGCCTTAATACGAGCTCGCTGTCTGACGCTTAAGTCGCATATGCAAGGATGAATATGTCTGCGTAGTTCGACGGGTTGTTCGCCCTCGATCGTATCACGTATGTCGGTTACGTCAGTTGATAGACCTTCTTCGGCAACAAGCGGTTCTTCTTGCTCGGCCACGGTGTCGCCGGATTCGTCTTCGACAAATGAACCCGGACCGGAGTCGGGGATACCTTGTCGGAGTCGTTTTCGAGGCGTTCTCCGGTCGCTTTTGGCTGTTCGTGATTTCACATCAGCTGGTCGCTTGAAGAGCGCCTGGCAAGCGGATATTTTTGCTTCGTTGGTCATCATGATTACGCTCGATGGAAGTTAATTTACTCATTTATGACGAGTCATTTAGGAAGGATGAAGAGTAACTGGAGACGACAAAGAAGAGTTGTGGTGGTCTTCGAGGTAATAAGGTTGCTAGGTAATTTTTATTTCGAGAGGAATAACAATATTATGAGAGTGGAAGCGGTGAAGAGGGATGAGGAAGCGTTGGAGAGGAGTATTGGGAATTGGAAGTGCGTTATTGTACATTTTGTGGATGCCAAATTTAAAGGCAAGGTTGGTATTATGAACGAGCTGATCCAATTGCGAGCGACTTGTAGCAAAACACGTCCGTCTTGTTTGACGGCTGGTGAATAACTGAAACGTGTATGCGCAGTGAAGGTGCGCAGTAGTTTTTTCGCCTTTAGATAATGTTTCTTTGTGTAATTGATTTTAAAGCGGTCGGTTGTCGTTTTCAAATTTTTCTGAGATTTTTTAATGAGTAGTTTTTTTAAAATAATTAATTTTGAATTTTCCATTTTTTCAAAATTTGACCAATGTTTTATTCTAACATCATTGTTATCTAACTCCCGAAAATTGAAAATCCTGGTTGTCATTTGAAAGAATCTCCACCTCAGTTTTTTCAATATTATGTTCAACGACCATCACAGCACCAACCTCGTCTCTTCAGATTGTTGACAAATGAAAATGAACTTGAAACCAGGACAAAACACAAGTTGAAAATAACTAAATTGAATTTTTCGAGACGAGAAGCTAGCGTGAGTAAAAAATAACGCAAAATTCATTTCCTTCCCCGTCCACGCGTTCCCTTCCCTTGAATAAAATCCGTCGCTTCGAGGGTATTTCCCGGTTCAGCATCCTTGTTAGGTGCGCTTCTGAGTACGACGGCGCGATATCAAAGGTTGAGATAATTTTGCATAAAAATAACAAAAACTCGAATGACAAGAGGGTTTATTAAAGGGTCGATTTACATTCATAAAAGGGGACACGGTTAAGCTCGCGAATATTTCGTGTTGGTTGGTGTTATAAACCGCGTCGGGATGAAGAAAGAGGAGGAAAGCTTTGAGGTGTAAAATCTTCGAAAAGAATACGAAATATGAAGCCGACGGCGACGAAGACGTTATCGCGTAGGGGCGGAAAATCGGGTAAAAAAGGTGTCTTTGGAACACCTTTGTATTACAAATTACATCGAGCTGCGTGTGCCGTTTTCGATGCGAGGATATAGTGAATTTATCATTATTGTGGATACAAGATACGAAGTAGCGAGAAGAGGTGGGAATTCTTCGACAAGGTGCTTAACATAATCCTGTTTTATCCTGACGATCGTTCTAATTCGTAAAGCATCTTGCTATGGAGGATACGTATTCGGCGTAAAAAGTTACAAGCTGTAAATGACATCACGAGTCGGAGGCGGAATTCCAAAAACACATCTTGAGAGTATTTTTTGCGCGCTACATTTATCACGACGACGACAACTGCGCTATAACTAAATTAAACCGGCGACAAATATTTTAGTAATGAGGTAAAGATACATAGAGATGGGGTTTTAAGACGGTAGCAGATACCGCGAAGGAGCAGTATACGAGCTTATGTGTCTATATGTGTTACAACACGAAGAAGCTTTTCTATTTTGGCAGCTTTTCCTCATGAATAATTAATAACCGGGGCTAATGTAGCAAACATAGCTTTAACGTTTACTCGTTTGTAGTTGGCCGCGCAGCCGTCGCGTGTTATGTACGTGGTGAAAGGTGAAAGGTTATTAGGTGGCGTTTCAAAAACATCGACTTAGTAAAGCTTTTCCAATTTTGATGTGTGTAACATTTAACGTGAACCTACGAAAGCATCCTTCGGCAGATTATCAATTTTAGTTACGTGTTACGGTTTACGAGAGAATGCTGATTTAAGCCTCGAGGATGTTCTGCTTCTTGGGTATGCGGTGTGGGGAGGGGTTTAGATGTGATGAGAAGTTATAGAAGGTGTGTAGCTGTCGAGATTGATTTTTTGCTAAAGTTTGGCCAGTGTGGGGGCGCAATTTGTTGAGATCTTAACGTAAAACTAGTCCTTTTTGGTATCCTCTTTAATTAAGGGTGCTCTCTCTCCCTTTTTGGTTTGTACAAGAAAGAATGAGAAGCATAAATGAGCTAAAAATTATTTGAAATTTCGTTTAAATTGTTCAAAGTTAATTAAATTGAAGGTAAAATGTGTGAAAGATTTAATGAGAAATTATACAAGATGTTATCAAAGTAGTAAAATTCTTCGAGATATGTCAAAAGAGAGATAAAATGATGAAATATCGAATTGAAATTACATATAACCCACTATTATTAAAACATTATTTTGCCCCATCAAAATTTGAGGTTGGCAAATATGCATACACTTGGGTGGTTTTGGTAGCCGTATCAAAGGTTTGAAGGCGGTTCACTGCTCATGAAACACTCTGTATGTATTATAACTTTCATTATTTTAAAGTGATTGAAAACTTTTTCATTTATTTTTTATGGGCTTTTTTTGATTTGAAAAAACATTTTTTTCAATTTTTGTAATTTTTAGTTACAATAAAGGTCAATTTGAAATTTCTTCCAATTTTTGGACATTACTTTCTTTAATTTGAATGATATGACGTCATTTTTGCTCGAGAGCATTTCTCGAAACTCATCTCGTACGACCTCGTACACATTTTTCCATTTACAACCGATTTAACATATAAATGAAAACATGTTGGAAAAAATTCTCATTATTCAAAGTAATCCGAAGAGCTCTCGAAGAGGGAAAAAAAGGAGCGCAGATTTGCAGCGGAAAATTACACTATCAATGGATCGCCGGTATTATGTACACATAAAATATCCTCGTATTTTTTTCGCGATATACATTTTATGACGCTTGGAAATTGAGGAAACAATTATTCTTTTTTTTCGTTCATCGTACGAAGATCTTTTTTCACGGGCTACGGTACACGAAACATTGTTATACGAACGTGTTCGGTGAAAAAAAAGCGATTTTTTTGAAATGGTCGCGCGGAGAAGATTGGAGTTTAGTTAGCGCGGGTATAAACCAGAAAATGACTCTCGTTGGCGACGAAGCGCGAGAATGCAATAGCTTCCTGGATGCTGGATTATAATGCAGAGGTTGGGTTTTTCTCGTGATGTGATTTTTCCCTTGTATATGGTAAACATAAATATCGCATCGAGGTGATCGTTTTTTCGAATTTGTTCGCTGACCTTTGCGATATGCGGGTTCAGGAAGACGAGGTTGTAAATTATTCGACGTATTTGCGCGTACAGAAATATTCGCGTGTACCTTTGCCAAATAAACGTCGATGCTTTCAATAAACGTGGTTGAATATTTATTGGACATTTTTCGCGAGCTTTTGTCTATTTAGTTTCGGGTTGAATGAGTTAAGCGAAGGGTAGAGAATGCGTATCGTTACGAAGAGATGGTTTTGTGGAGGCAGAGAGAGAGAGGTATTTTGGGAAATTTATTATTATTGGCTTGAGGTCATTGGTCTCGTTTAGGTGGTAAAAATCTAGCGCTAATACAATTGCCTGTGATTTGGGGAAATTTGCATAAAATAGGGAAAGGGGTGTTAGTAAGCGTAGCATTTTGAAAACGAGTTTAATTAATTTTTTAAACGCTGGAAATGGGTTTTCAAATTATGACTAAAAATGTTATTCGAAGCATAAAAAGTGTACAAACCTGTTGAGTCATGCTGCCTTTTCTTTCTTTTTTTTTTGTGATGGTAATTGAGAGATCTTTAAAATCCTGTTCAGTCTTATAGTCCAAGCGGTTAACACCGAAAAATGACGAAATCCTTTTTTTTTTGAACACGGCACCGCGTATGGTTTTTATTTTAGTTTGGTCCAAAAGAAAATTTCTGACAAGGGTAGCCAAAAAAACCTCCCATGGGGGGGATGAGGAGACTTCCAAAAAAGGGTTATACCCCCATTTTGGGGCTTTGGGGTATGAAAATGATTTTGGTGTCGTTTCGGTATAATTCGACCCTCCTGAACACGAATTCGCCATTGGTTTTCCCATAGGAAGTGTAGCACATGCACAATCGTTTACATTTGTATGTGAAAACACGTGCAAATTCAGTGAAAATACGATCAAAATACGATTT